>QANZ01022864.1:197974-208626 GCA_003254925.1 Chamaecrista fasciculata
TGAGAGCTCTTTTGGAGTGAGTTAGACCTTTCTATAGGTTTAGCATGTGTGATGATGAATTTTACAGTAGGCTGCCACTGGGAATACCCTGTTGGCTTCTCGCTCCTAATTAATATCGGGCGTGTAGAAGTTTCACATTGTTTGGTTGAATAAATTTCTAATTCTATATATATAATGAGGCAATCATCTTTTTTTGAGAACTCTTTCAAGGTGAATTAGGTTTTTCTACATAGTATATTTGTGGGAAATTTCTCGATCGTGATGGATCACAAGTAACAATGCCGAATGTCGTTGTGAGTTCAATTTATTGAAGGCAGGGCAGGCTCTTCCTTGTCAAATAATTTCATTTTAAATCAGTAAAAACAAAACTTTCGAAGGAAAAATCAATCTACCCTAAGCAGTGGGGTTAGTAGACATTACAAATTAAGATAGTATGTTGCCAGGATAAAGGTGAAATAGTTAATATTCATATAACTCCAGAAGAACAAACAAAAATAACATTCATATTTATATTGATCCCAATCTTTACTTGCATCAGTCTTCAGCAGCCACTGAATGTATTTGTTTTGATTTAGTTAATTTACTGATTTTTCCGAACGAGTGTAACACTTGATGCTGAATAATCAATAATGTGAATTCATAATTACAAATTTAGTTGTTACTTGTTACTGATCAGCTATGTTAAAAAAAGTACTATTAAGTTCATATATGCAAGATGCTAGAAGTTCATGATAAATTTATAACTCGCAGTAATCAGACACGTTCTCAGTAAGACAATCTCTATTTGCCTTTTAGGCAAACTCAGTTCTGGAAAGGGAAGGTATCAAATGATCAAAATCATTTCAACTTTGAAGTACAAGTTCTGTAAAATTGTAAATCTTTTGCAACATCAGCGACACCCGTAACTTACGATAATTAGTAAAAACTTGCTAAAGCATTAATTTGTATTCAACCTCTAATTGATAGATCACTCTGAACAATATGAATTCAGAGTACGAAACTAGCTAATAATGCACTCTCTCTGTTTTAATTTCTATTCTCCCATACATGGAAGGAAAACAAAACGCAATAGGAAAACAGAAGGTAGCAGCCCGTTGATTCAAATCAAGGCCACCTTTCCTTCATCTTCATCTTTTAATGGTTTCTTCAGTTCAGAAATTCCGAGCTTTACAGCAGACGATACTGCATTCCAACTAGGTATTTTACTATCGGGTAACATCTTCATTATAATTCCCATGGTGATAAGCAATAGCCCAGTCACGTGTTGTTCAGTCAATGGTTTTGTAAATATCAAGTACGACAGCAACAGAGTAACTGCCTTTCTAGCAGTTGTTACCTGCACGTACGTAGTTATACAATGAAGACTTGTACTTAAATATTTACCTTAAGCAGAAGTGCGTATATATTTACAGTGTTTTCCTTTAAAAAGAAGAGCTAGAATAACGATAGGAAGAAATGAAATGCATGATTAACAGAGACGGATGTAACATACAAAGTTTGAGCACGCTAGTTTAAACAAGCTATTAATAGAATTAACAATTACCATAGCAGTGGTGGCAGCCCCAAATAATGCAATGAGGGACAGCACAGAAACTTGACCAACGTACGTGGCGATTGCTTCAAAAACTAACACTCCATATACGTATGGATGCTGCAAAACATTAACAGTAATATCATAAGAAAAATGTTCATAACCAACATTCTACAGGCGTTAACGGTAAAATCATGATCCAAGACTTATTTTCAAAGGTCAAATCATGTAGCCTAAACAAAGGTTGAAAATTTTCTAAGAAACTAAGTTCCAGAGGGAATAGCAGAGGTAGTGGTGAAATCATAAGCAACCGCAGGCTGCAGTGCTCTGAGATTGAAGCTCAAATGAGCAATTAATGTTAATGTGGGAGTTGTGTTCAGATATATAGTCATCCATGATACTATTTCTTATGCTTTCACAGATGATGTTATAATGCTAAACCCATTACCTTTAAATCCTTGACATATCAATTTCAGGATCATAATAATTAATATCCCCTAAGTTGTATATTATTATATTTATTGAGCATTCAAGATGAACTTGAAACACCAACGGTTGTAAAAAAAAAAAAAAAACTAGTTTTGTACCTTAGCACAAGAATTCCAAGCCTTGAAGAGCTCCCCACTTAGAATCATAGGCACAGCAAGGAAAGGCAAACCCACAACAGTTGAGCAAAATAGCATCTCCGTCTGTAGGAAATAAAATTTTTACATAATTTTCCAACAAAAGGAAGAGAATCTTCTGAGTTTGGCCTTTTTGCATTATAAACCAAACATATATAACACATAAAATTCAAGAATAAAATCACCTGTGTGGTATCTGGATTTATTGTGAAAATTGCTTCCTGGAAATTCCCAACAAAGGCATCCATGATTAGAGCACCCACAATCATGATAACACCCATAATGCTGAAATTCGGGGATGTCTGTGCATCAGCTAAGGTGAAAAGAATCAGACCAAACACTAGGAGTATTGCAGATAAGTATTCATGAAGAGAGTATCTCCTTCTGAGTCCAGGAACGAAGGCACCCATCACCATGACTGGGAGGACCTGGATTATAATAACTATATTAGCTTATCTTTTAAGAGAAATAGAAATTTTTATGAAATTTATTTCCATATTCCATGAGAGTGGAAACAAATAATTTAGTCATACCAGCCCTTCAAAAAGAATGAATTAAAGAATGTGAAGCTATAAGTTAAAGAGTCATGTGAAAAGACATGGTATCTTGGACAGTCTAATTGTTACCTTTGTAGATTTGAACATGATCTGTGCAGGATAGTTAAGAAATGCCAAGGATCCCTTGGTTAATCCGTGAGAACCCATAAGAACAGCGGAAAGTTTCACATATATTCTCCATGGGTTGACCATTTTCTCAGGTCTGAAACCTTGTAAGTACATAAGAGCCAAGTAGACAAATCCTTGTACGAAAGTGAAATACCAGCCATAGCTGAAGAAATAAAAGACACGCACAAATTTAAGATGCGGGAAGGAAGGAAATCCAGAATACAAAAATTTGCAACATGAACGAAAGAACGTGCCTGAATTGGAGCCGGTTATAGACATATTCCTGAAATCAAGAAAAGGAGTATGTCATTGATCAACAGGAATTCCTGAATTTTGTTAAGTAACGCATGATTTAATACCAAAATTCCTGAATTTTTCAAAAATTGAATCATACGCAGAATGTAATAAAAAAAAAACACGAAATCTTGACGCGCTCAAAGATGTAAAACTATTACTTGGAAACCTTTTCAAGCAAGCACGCATTGCATTGTTTTTCTTTTGGGATAAATTTGACAAATCCTCTTTATTTTCTTTTGATAATTTGGAGACAATGCAATAACACAGAAATAAATCATAATTAATGCTCCTAATCAATACTCTGGAAGAAAATAAATAGAAGGGAGTGTTATTGCATTGTCTCCAAATTATCAAAAGAATACAAATCAGATGAAATGAAAATTTTAATTGTACTTCGGAAAGGACAAATCAGATGAAAAAATTTACAGAAACAAGTAATAAAGCCTTATTAATCACAAAGCATGCAGCTAACAACACAGGCCTTCCGGTTGGTGAAAATTTTTAACAGAGAAAGAAAGAAACAGAATCAGCATAAAAACCAAACCTACCTCGCAAATGCCATTAACGAGATAACCCATAAAGAAACCAGAAGAACAGATTACGAATTGAAGCCAAACAGGACGATCAGAGAGAGAAATCCCAAAAAGGGACCTAGCTCGATCGTCACCATTCATCTTTTCGCTGTCGTTATAGGGTCCACCAGATATTCGAAATCAAAAGCAGTACGGCTAAACGTAACGAGCTAATTAATATAAAACCACAAAGAAAAATTGGTGTGTGATGTCAAGAAGAAAAGCATGGAAGGAAAGATCAAAGTTCTTTAATAACAAACTCTTCCTCGTCCTCGCCTCTTGAAGATTATTTCATTTCAACTGTAGAGAGAGCGACGAAGAGGGTCGAGAAAAAAAAACGACAAATTAAAAAGAACGAAATTAATGATTCGTCGAAGAGGGATTGAACAAATAGTGTCAATAAATAGAAGGGAGTGCCGTGGAGAATGGACGGCGTTTCATGAAAATTGGAAAATTCTCTCTAATTGCGGTATTCATAAAACTGTGTCTCTAAACGCGCTACTATCTATATATGAGAGTGAGAATGAACGAACGAGTTTTCTGAATTTTTTGTATTTAATGGAGTGACTTTCATTAAATTTTAGGGTAAATTACAAAATAGGTCCTGTGGTTTGGCCCTATTTTAGATAGGGTACATGTGGTTTGAAAAGTTTAAAATTGGGGCCTGAGGTTAACTCCGTTTGCAAAATAGGGTCTAGGTGGTTTTGACCGTCAAAAAACTAACGGTGCACGTGATAATTTGCCTAACAATCTCAGGGTCTTTAGTTAAAATACTATTTTAAGACCCTAACTATTAATTTTTTTGCGTTTGAATCCCTATTTCTTACGTCGTCATGTTAAAATACTATTTTAAAATACTATTTTTGCGTTGGTTAAAAATAGTTAGGGTCTTAAAATAGTATTTTAACTAAAGACCCTGAGATTGTTAGGCAAATTATCACGTGCACCGTTAGTTTTTTTACGGTCAAAACCACCTAGACCCTATTTTGCAAACAGAGTTAACCTCAGGCCCCAATTTGAAACTTTTCAAACCACATGTACCCTATCTGAAACAGGGCCAAACCACAGGACCCTATTTTGTAATTTACCCTAAATTTTATTAGTAATTGCACATTTAATTTTGACGTACAATATTAGTTTATACTTTGAAGTTGGTGATCCAAGCGATTAAGTCAAAATAAAACTTGGTCAATTAGGATTTAGTGATTTACTGAATTAGGATATATTTTTCAATAAATAAAATAAGATTGCTTTTAATTTTCATTCACGAACAAAATGTGATTTTGTAAATGACCAGTCATGACAGAGGTGCATAACATGACAAAATTTAATAGTTTAATGAACATACGTTTTTCCCCCTTGTAACCAAACAGTACTAATTATGTGTTTGTATATGGTTTTAGTTTGATCGATATTAAAATAATTTCAGTTTAAATTCTTTGTTAGCCAATCTTTCAATTTGATTGGATATCGACGAAACTATAATATATGTGACTTTTTCGTTTTAATCTGAGTCCACTATACATACGAGGTTCAAATTTCAAAGTTCAATCAATATTTTTGGCTTGAATTTAAAACTCAGTTGGGCCCAAAAATAAGCGCTCGAATTCAGACACTTTTGTCTCTGTTTGTCTTCTACCGCAGTGCTCCCATTGCGGGAACAGACGGATCCATATTAATGTCTTGCGCCACCAAAAATACATATTATACATGAAGATAAAATTTTTGAACCCCTCTGCTTTGAGAGAACACCTCCAGAAAGAAAAAAAAATTCATGAAGATCTAGAAATTATATGTATCTTTGATTTAGTATAGGAGAACTAGATCTTAATGTTTGTATTTTTCTTAGATGTGTTGCTTAAATTTTTTTTTTCTCCTATACTAGACTACTGGTGTAAATCTGCTCCTAGGAGCACATGGTTGTAGTTATCTTGATAGATCTTTGTTTTGCTTTGGTCTTCTTGTTGTATGACTTTGTGTCTCTCCCATAAATGAAGATTCAACTTCTTTAAACTCCTACAAATATTAGCTATCCTACCCAACAGAGAATTAATAATCCCATTATCATTAATTTAATTCATTTTAAATTTTGATTATGATATAATAAATTGGTAAGTGTAAAAGCAACAATTTATCATACAATAATTATTTCAGCATGATCAACCAATCATTGTTATTTGACTAAGATGATGCTCTTGAACTTAACTAACGAAAAGTTGCTAGCTACTATAATACCATGTGAATCAATAGACACGTAAAAAATAAAGTCGCAATATGCTTAAAAATTCTTATTTGGATACTAGCTACTCAGTACGGTAACGAATCACAATGGCCACATGGAAACCACAAAATGTGATTCCATTCAACTCAGCTAAACTCCTAAAGTTTCCAAAACTTTGCCTTCTGTATCCCCAGGATGGGGACAAACACTACCAGAAAGATCGACATTCAATTTCTATTATTAGTTATAAAATAAAAGGAGAGAAATTTAAAAAATTATTATACGGTGGCAATTGCAATTGCAGGGTGAGGAATCATGATATGAGTTCAAGCATGATGTCGTTGATCAAACTAGTGAAAACCTCAAATTCCAGCTGTGTCCCCACTTGTTCCTTCTCTTCCTCTGAAATATTTGTCCATCTCCCACACTTGTCCATGTCTTTAACACACATTTCCCAACCCAAATTCGCTTCTTGATTATTAATATTCCCATTTATCCATTCCTCTGCTACCTTTAATACTTCCAAGTCCTTCTCTGCATTCTCATTACATTTGCATTCCTCACTCAACAAATCCAACAACAGCAGCTTCTCTGCATTACTCATTATTATCAAACACTTGGACGCCATTGAACTCTCAACCTCCTCAACAAGCCTCCACCTTTTTAATTCCTCTTCCTTCTTGTTCATCTTCTCATTTTCCACGCTTATTATTATTGCTTTACGCTTATACGCTTCTTCTTCTTCTTCTTGTGACAATAATGCCATTCTTTTCTCCAACTCCACTGGCTGAAGCAGTGAAGCCACGCCACCATCAAAATGTTTACGACTCTTGTGCTTATGAATATCCTTGTGTTTGCTACCTGCAGTTCATTCATTTGTGTTCACATTCAATTATTCCTCCTAGCTTGTTATTAACTAATTCATTATATTGGTCAGATAATTCACTAGTTTTAAAAAGCAGATTCTAATGAGTCACATATACATATGGTTGTCGAATTGTGTTTGTGTGAGTGATGAATTAAATGACAGAGGCAGAGAGAAAGAGAGAGAGAGAGAGAGATGAATGACCTNATACATATGGTTGTTGAATTGTGTTTGTGTGAGTGATGAATTAAATGACAGAGGCAGAGAGAAAGAGAGAGAGAGAGAGGAATGAATGACCTTGGCGGCGGGAAGAGGTAGAATCCAAAGGAGAGTTGATGTCTTCATCATCACCAAATGGGCAGTCGAGCACTGATACAGGACTAAATTGTTCCTTGTCCTCGCTTCCCCAATCCTGTTACATATATATATATATTCACCAAACGCACTATGTTTACAAAGGTGAACCGTAGCTTTTGAAAAGAATTAGTTATAAGAAAATAATAAAAACGGCAGTCCAGTGCACGAGGCTCCCACTAGATAAAGTATAAGGAGAGTTAAAATGTACGCAGCCCTACTCCTGCTTTGCAGAGAAGCTGTTTTCAGAATTTGAATCTTGGGCCTCTTGATTATGCAACAACTTTACCGTTGTGCCAAAGCTCACCCTCAATTATAAAAAAATAATATTTGTGAAAATATTTGTACGAGAGAAAGAAATAAGGTGAACTGTAGTCTTCTCAGATCACTCATTAATTTTTCCTATGAATAAAGTAACAACTTAGTATCCTATGTTTTGTTTTGTACTTAATTGTGATTTGTGAAGAGAGAGATAATTAATTACAGGATGCTCCAATAAATAATTAATATATAATGGTTAAAATAATAATGTGTTCAGCGCTGAGAAGTCAGAACTCAGAACCCAATATTATAAAGGATCAGCAAAGCCAGCAGAGCAAATCTAAGCTTAGGTGGACAATGCCCTCACCGACAAAAACAATACACTACTTTTCCTAAACTACCTGGACTAAATCTCAGAAAATGATTTTTTTTACAATACAGGGCTAAAATGTCAAAAAACTTAAAGAGTGTGGGGGAGAAAATAAGGTATCAAAATGGTAATTAAAAAGAAAAAAAGGAAAGTGATGATCTAGTATCGAGGGGAAAGCAGTGAGTTTCAGCGGGATAAATGGCGGAAGGCGTTGGAAGAGAGGATTGCATTAAATTGCATGGTCCCCAAGATGTACTGTATCTAATCCCCCCCACACATGCAATCTCGGGTCCAGCTAATCACATCCCCCGAATCGTAAATTCAAATTCCTCTTTTCAAATTTTCAAAAAAAAAAAAAAAAAGATGAGTAGAGTTACCACTTACCATAGGTTTGTGTAAGATGGAGGAGTGATGAGGGTTTGCGGTTGTTTTATTATGCAGCAATGCATTGTCGTCTTTGCTAGCAACGACGTCGTTTTGAGTAGAATTCAACATGTCCCAACTGAATTCGGTAGAGCTATGTGCATTTTGATCCGACGGCTTATCTTCTTCCAGGAAGTCTCGGAATGACTTCCACCGTGGGATGATTCCCTCCTCTTCCACTTCCAGCTTAACTGATTTTCTCCAGAAGCTTCCACGAGATAGGCTCTTAGAAAGGAGGCGTCTCTTTGATTTGGATTTGTTGGGTGACGGAAAGGGAAGGGACTTAACGGCGTTAATAACGGCTTGTTTAGCCTTTTGCAGAGCGGAAAGGGTGGAGGAAGCAGCTTTGGCTTTAAGAGAGCAGGGTCGAAGAAGGAGGCGATTCCTTTTGTCTTGGAGGAGGTCGAATCGGACGGTGGTGCAGCACTGTCGGCGGGGAAGCGATTTGAAGCCGTTGGATGAGCAGGAGCTGAGATCGTCCCTGATGAGATAATCCTTAAGAAGCATATTCGAATAATGAGGCCTTATTGCGACCTGTTTGCTGCTGCTGCCCATTGGATNAAAAAAAAAAAAAAAAAAGATGAGTAGAGTTACCACTTACCATAGGTTTGTGTAAGATGGAGGAGTGATGAGGGTTTGCGGGTGTTTTATTATGCAGCAATGCATTGTCGTCTTTACTAGCAACGACGTCGTTTTGAGTAGAATTAGCGGTGGAGGAATGCAACATGTCCCAACTGAATTCGGTAGAGCTCTGTGCATTTTGATCCGACGGCTTATCTTCTTCCAGGAACTCTCGGAATGACTTCCACCGTCGGATGATGTTGTCGCTGCTGATTCCCTCCTCTTCCACTTCCAGCTTAACTGATTTTCTCCAGAAGCGTCTCTTTGATTTGGATTTGTTGGGTGACGGAAAGGGAAGGGACTTAACGGCGTTAATAACGGCTTGTTTAGCCTTTTGCAGAGCGGAAAGGGTGGAGGAAGCAGCTTTGGCTTTAAGAGAGCAGGGTCGAAGAAGGAGGCGATTCCTTTTGTCTTGGAGGAGGTCGAATCGGACGGTGGTGCAGCACTGTCGGCGGGGAAGCGATTTGAAGCCGTTGGATGAGCAGGAGCTGAGATCGTCCCTGATGAGATAATCCTTAAGAAGCATATTCGAATAATGAGGCCTTATTGCGACCTGTTTGCTGCTGCTGCCCATTGGATCATCACTACTCAAACTCAACACTGATTGTGCATTATTGCCAGAAGAAGCCATTTAATATAGAAGACTTGGGTGGTGAAGATCTCAATGGATCAATGCTGTGACAGTGAGGATGGAACTTGGAAGTATGCATTATAAGGAGGAGAAGAAGAAGAAGCTTGGATGCTTCTTCGAATTCATCATGGTAGAAATTTTGAAATCTGAAAGTGAGAATAAAATAATGTATGTTAGTTAAATTTGAACTTTGAAAGTTTGAAGTAGAGTACTAGAGTGTAGGGTGTGTGTATATAAAATAATAAAATAAAAGGGGGGGTTGGATTGTGTAGTGGTTTTGGTTGTGGACGTCAAAATGAGTTGGGAGATTGGGACTGATCCGAGACCAGTAGTTGACCTTTTCGAATCTAAGTGTGTTTATATATGTAATAATTCTTAAATATAATCAAATACGCGATATTGTATACTTCCCCTCTTCACGCTCTCAACCACGTGTTCCTGTCGTCTCCTCAAGTTGACCTCCACCCTCCATCTCATTTATTGTTTCTGTCTTCCTTTAATATTTTTTATTCTTCTTTTCTTTTGCATCATTACAAGTTTTCAATCTCCTTCGTTTAGGAAAAAAAAATCATAACATCTATATTTAATTGTACATTACTTTTTGGCTCAAAAAAAAATTGTACATTATTTTCTGATTTCTAAGCACCTTTATTGTAAGGCAGGGCTGTTGAAGTTTCAAACATTTCAATTCTCATATATATATATATATATATATATCATTAATAAAGGGAGGATATCGATGGACTTGAACTAAACTAAGAAGAAAATTCTTAAGTACTTCAAATTCAAGAGGTAATATGTTTCAGTATACAGTCCTCAAAATGAGTGGAGAGAAATGCATGGTAGGCATTGATATTAATTAAGTAAAAGGGATACATTAAGGTAAACTGGCATGGGGCTAAATAATTAATTAGGTGTGGGCAGTGGTCCTGTGAAATGAAGGAGACGAGGCATTACACCGACGAGGGGGTCCGTAGCCCATTCAATATGTGTTTGGCATTGCACATGCAAACGTACAAAACATGCTTCATTAATCCTGCTATCAATCATCAATCGCACACCTTTTCGTTGCCTTTAATTTACCAACTGTAACTATTTCTTCAATTTGTATTGGAATAGTGCATGCCCTCGTAAATCAAATTGAAAGCTTATATATATATATATATATAGGCACACGTACGGCCGTACCATCACATATCGCAAATGCTTATCTTATCT
>QANZ01022866.1:2509-20341 GCA_003254925.1 Chamaecrista fasciculata
GCATTGTCGTTTAGGCCATATAAACGAGAAACGCCTAGAGAAGCTCCATAGAGATGGGCTTCTAAGATCATTTGATTTTGAATCATATGATGCTTGCGAATCTCGCTTACTTGAAAAAATGACAAAGGCGCTTTTCACTGGCCACAGTGAGAGGGCATCGAACTTGTTGGGGATCATACATGGTGATGTATGTGGACCCATGAGTACCCAAACTGAAGGAGGTTACTCTTATTAGCAGCTTCAATAGGTTTGACTTGGGCTACCTATTAAAGTGTAAGTCGGAGTCTTTTGAAATAGAGATTTCAAAGTGAAGTAGAGAACTGACTTGACAAGAAAATCAAGAGGTCTTTCGATCCGATCGAGAAGACGAGTATTTGAGTCAAGAATTTGCTGATCATCTTAGAAGCTGTGAGATGGTCTCACGACTTGCCCCTTCTGAAACCCCATGGGGATGGTGTTTCCGAGAGGAGGAATCGAACCCTATTTGATATGGTTCGATCTATGATGAGTCAAACTGATCTTCCGCAATCCTTTTGAGGATATGCTTTAGAAGCTGCCGTGTTCACACTTAACCGTGTTCCGTCTAAGGCAGTTGAGAAGACACCATATGAGATATGGATGGGAGGAGTCCCATAGTGTCTTATCACAAATTTGGGTGTGAAGTTTACGTTAAGCAAACGATAAACTATCTCCCAAAAGGTGCTTGTAGGGTACCCCAAGGAAACGAGGGGATACTGTGTTTACTGCCCATCTGACAACAAAGTGTTTGTAGTCAGAAGTGGATTCTCAAGAAGGATCTTGTTTCCAAAAGAAACAGTGGGAGTAAGGTAGATCTTGAAGGAGTTCAAGATCCACAAAGCACTTCAGAGGCACAGACGGAAACTGGAGAAGAACCACAAGGTGTTGTGGAAGCTCCTCCAATGACACAAGGACAACGAAGTTCTGTTAGAACACGTTTTCAACCACAAAGATAAGGATCTTTGGTGACTGAAAACAAGGATGTGTTGCTCATGGAGCATGGTGAGCCTACCACCTATCAAGAAGCTATCATGGATCCCAACTCAGAAAAATGGTTTGAAGCCATGAAGGCTGAGATGCAATCCATGTACGACAACCAAGTTTGGACCTTGGTCACTCCACCTGAAGGGGGTAAAACCCGTAGGGTGTAGGTGGGTTTTCAAGGAGAAAACCGACATGGATGGCAACGTCAATGTCTTCAAGGCGAGGCTAGTTGCAAGAGGGTTTTATACAATGTCATGGCATTGACTATGACGAAACCTTTTCCCCTGTCGCAATGGCCAAGACCATTAGGATCCTGCTTGCCATAGTCGCATATTATGACTATGAGATATGGCAAATGGATGTCAAAACAGCATTCCTTAGAGGAAGGCTGCCCTAGGATGTGTACGTGACACAACCTGAGGGGTTTGTATGTCCTGAGGAACCAGTAGAAGTGTGCAAGTTTCGGAAATCCATGTATGGATTGAAGCAAGCATCACGGAGTTGGAATCATCGTTTTGATGAGGTAGTCAAAGGGGTTTGGCTTCTTAACAAAACACTGACGAGCCTTGTGTTTACAAGAAGGTTAGTGGGAGCACAATTGTGTTCTTGGTGCTGTATGTCAATGACATATTGCTCATTGGAAATAATGTTCCAACCTTAGAGATTATGACTCTTGGTTGTGAAAATCTTTTCAATGAAGGAAAGAAGCTGCCTATATTCTAGGCATTAAGGTCTATGGGGATAGATCTTGTAGGCTTCTTGGATTGAGTCTGAGTACATGCTTGGATGAGGTACTGAAGGGGTTCAGTATGCGAGACTCCAAGAGGGATTCATGGCAATGAATCAAGGATTGACCCTGAGCAAGAAACAGTGTCCCAAGACACTTGTTAAGCGAGGGCGCATGAGTGGCATCCCTTATGATTTGGCAATAGGATCCGTCATGCTGTGTACTCGACCCGATGTGTCATTTGCCCTGAGCATGACAAGCCGGTTCCAACAAGACCCTGGTGAGGATCCTTGTACCGCTGTCATAAGTATCTTTGAGTACTTAGGAAGAACTAAGGATGAAATCTTGGATTATGGTGGAATAAATGTGTAAGGGGTTACACAAGTTCCCGTTTTCCAAAACCTACCAAGATGTATCAAAATCGCAGTATGGATACGTGTTTCTCCTGAACGGTGGCATCGTGAGTTGGAAAGAGTTTCCAAGCAGAGAGCACGATTGCTGATTCTACAACAAAGGGTTGGTCGCGTAGAGACGCAGACCGTAAAACTAATGTTTGAGGTGTAATTGGTGGTCACCCTGTGGAGACAGGAAGACACCAAATGGGATTGGATCCCCACTGATGTTCCGACAGTGATATATGTATGCACATATATGCACTCAGACATGATCACCTAGAGATGGTGATATCAAGATATGATAAGGTAGCAGACGAGGATGGTGTTGCCGATCCTCCTATGACAATGTCATACGAGATCCCCAGCACAGGTCTTACATGAAGAGTCATGTAATGTCAAATGGAGATTAGACACATTAATGGATGTTCCTAGTGTAGGAACAGTTTGATTAATGATTGTACCTAGTGCAAGTGGGAGTCTGTTTGAGATTGTGCCCTAGGGCCAATCATCTTATAGATATGTTGTGAACATATCAATTAATTTATGCAGATAAATTAATGGTTATGGTTCATTGTCGTGCTGACGAATGTGGACTGACCAAAATTGGGTTTTTGTTCCCCATTAAATTGGGAGATATCTTACTGGCGCCCTCGATGAGTCTGTCCAGGAAATGCGTGGCCACGCTAGAGATTGGGACTTACTCAAGGAGATCGAGAAAGTAGAGGTTTGGATCATGGATGACTTTCCTGTGCCTGATCCATAACCAAGATATCGCAGAACAATAGGGTCGGTGCCTAGGAGGTACGAAGGTTAAAATCGATTTTGGTAACAAACGAACACTCACGTGTTTTGGGTAGTCGCGATGGCTTGCTAGAGTCCGCTCACGACTTGTAGGACATAGGGATGACCTACTGCCAACTTCACGTGGGGCCTGTTGGGTCACACACGAGCAGGATTAGAACACACTTTATAAGGGACACGAATTAGGGTAATTCGTGGGTCACTCCGTGGCCTAATTTAAGACAGAGAGGAAATGTCTGGGACATTATGTCTTGTCTTAAATTTTCTACAGTTTAAATAATTGTTAAATGATTAATAGAGATTAATTATTTACAATTTAAATATTAGGAATAATAAATCAAATAATTCCTAAAAGTTAGGAAATTATTGAATTATAAAATTCCCTAATATTGGCATGAGGGTGGCGCCTCTTTGATGATTTTTATTAATAAAAATGTTTTATTAATTTAAGTCATGAATTTGAATTCAAAAGATTTGATAGAGATATCAAAAGATTTGAATTCAAAAGATTTGGTGATTTAATTAATAAAAATGTTTTATTAATTTAAGTCATGAGTTTGAATTTGAATTTGAAATTCAAGATTTGAATTAAGATATTGGGGTAATATTTTAATTCAATAAAGAATTTAAATTCAAGATTCAAAATTTGAATTGAAGATATTATGGTAATATTTTAATTCAAAAACATTGGGATAGAATAAGTTGGTTATGACTTCCTAAGAGTTAGGAGTTATTTTTGATTTATAAAATTCCCTAATAATTGAAGGCATATGGCGCATGGCATCTTGTGGGACCCAAGGGAGATTTGATCTTCCATTTGATTCTCCAAGATAGCATTTGAATTTGAATTAAAATATTATGGTAATATTTTAATTAGATATTCAAGTCATAAAATATGATATTATTGTAATGTCATGATTTTATAATTATTAAAATTGCCGAATTTTGATAATTATAGCTTAAAAAGTCGCCTAAGCCTTAACCTAATTCATAAGTGCAATTTTGTCTTCCTCCTTGTAGAGAGAGAGTGCAAAATCGCCACCTCCATAGCTAGAGAGAGAAAATTCGATTTTCCTAAAGAGTTAGTGAAAATTCGAATTGTTCTATCTTTGGGGTTTTGAGAGAAGAAGAACAAAAGGAGTTTTGTTGCTGTCTTCTGCTCTGTTGCGCCACCTAGCCTGAATTCAGAGAAGGAGTTCCTGAGTTCAAAAGCTGTAGATTCAATCCCGAGTTTCTTTGGAGAAAGAAGCAAGGAGGCTAGCACCTCGTGTTCGGAAACTGTTCGTGTGGATCACCGGTGGAGGAAGGACGTGCAAACGGACTTCTAGACTCGCCAAGTATCACCAATTCGATTGAAAGCTTGAGGTATAACACTTTTCATATCTGGTTTTAAATTCAGCTAGCGGATCTCAGGGTGGGTTTCTCTTGGGGAGCGCAAGTTTTTTTTGTTATACGTTTTGCTTCCGCTGCGTGTTTTCCCCGGGGATTTCCCAACAAATCTGTCCCTGGTCAATTATTCTCGTGGGAGCAAAAATGAACCAAGACCAGCATGACCTCGGTGTATGGAGATACATGCACTAGATGCTTTACGAGAGTCATGGTGCAATGAGTAAGGGGTTACAAGTTGCTGGACCGACCTAGAGAGTCCTGCATGGGTTTTAGTCATGAGCTAGTCTCTCCTATACTCTTGTCAAGATGCCCTTAGACCTGAGGTCTTGACTATTCCGGCGTTGTAGATGTCAAACTTTGGCCTAGTCCAACGTTGCCCGTAGCAGGGTAGCCATACAGGCTAGGTACGTGTTTGGTTGTTTACCGTGCTGAGGAATGTGGTTGACCAAGATGGGATGTTGTCCCTCATTAAAGATGAGAGATATCTAACTAGCGCCCTCGATGAGTCTGTCGAAGGAATGTATGGCCATACAAGGAAATGGGACTAACTCAGGGAATCGAGAAAGTTATGGTTTGGATTATGGATGACTTTCCCGTGCCTAATCCATGACCAAGATATCGTGTGACAATAGGGATCAGGTCAAGGTGGTACTTAGGTTAAGTCATTTTGGCGTTAAGCGTTAACTCACGTGTTTTGGGTAGTCGTGTTGGCTTGCTAGAGTCCGCTCTTGACTTGTGAGTCATAGAGATGACTTGATGCCAACTTCACGTGAGGCCTGCTGGGTCACACATGAGCAGGATCAAAATGCCGCATTGGGACACAAATAAATGATTCCCTTTTAAAAATTAAGGATACCTAGTGTATGTCAAGTTAAGTTTAGGGAAACAATTGAATATTAGCTAATATTATATTCGTTAACAGATTAACCGAAAAGTATATATTTATATATATATTGATGGTAAATTGTACAATTTAATTGGACGACCAAAACATGTAAAAATAGAAAATCTCAATTACACTCCGATCCCCCCTTTCTTTTTTTTTTGGTGAAAATGGAAATTGATTAAGACAAAAGTCAGAGCAATACAAATAACTAAGAAACAGAGAAAGCAAAAGCTAGAAAGAAAAGAGAGGGCAGAGTTACATGCCCTTACATTAATTAAGCCAAAAAAGTCAAAATAAAAAGCAGTAGAAATAAAAGCTGGGACAAAGTGGAAAATAACGTGAGTAGAGTCAGCAAGCTCCCTTCCATGATTAGCTAAAGCATCGGCAGAACCATTAGCTTCACGGTAAACATGAAGGATTTGATGATTATCCAATAAGGCCATCAGCAATCTGCAGTTGTTAACAAGAGTGTAATAAGGGTGAAGATTAGATAAATTGTTTATCGATAAGAGCTCAATAGCAGTCTTGGAATCAGATTCAATAATGAGGTTTTTGATATTCTTGTCAATAGCCAGTTGAAGTCCAAGCTGAATACTCCAATGTTCGACTTTTAAGATGTGACCATAACTAAAAGAAGAGGAGAAATCTATAATCCAGTTACCATCTGAATCTCTGATAATACCACCACCACCACGGATTTTGGTATATTTAGCAGAGCCATCACAGTTTAATTTTAAAAAAGGGGGATCTGGTTTTTGCCAATTGATATGTAAAAGAGAGGGGGGAGAGACAAAGTTTTTATCAACAGAAAGAAACATAAATTCCACAGATTTATGAAAACTAGTATTTATAATAGTATTTGGATTAAAAGCAATATTCTCAAAGATACTCTTGTTCCTCGCAAGCCAAATAGAACGAAGAAGATATGGAAAGAAAATATTTAGAGGGATAGATTTGTAAGAGAAAGAGGAAGAAGTGCAATTTTGCTTAAGCCAAAGGTGAAAATTATCAGAAGGAGGGGAAGGATCATAATTGATAATATTCCAAATAGTAAGAATAAGGGGACAAAAATAGAAGAGATGTTGAATGGTTTCATCAAAGTTTTGACAGAGGGGCCACAAAGGGGAAGTAGAGCACTGTTTTTGACAGAGGTTGTTTTTAGTAGGGAGGGCATTATGACTGAGGGACCAGAGAAAGATTTTTTCCCGAGGGGGAATTGGTTGTTTCCAAATCCAGGTAAATTCAGATTTTTTCAACTTTGGAAAGATGGAGAGATAAGCAGAAGCAGAGGTGAAGGCACCATTATTAGAATGTTTCCATGAGATATTGTCTTGAATATGGCTAGCTATGGCTACAGGGGTGCTAATGATATCATTTAGGATAAAGTTTGGTAAAGGAAAGGAGATTTGGAGTTGAATTCTCTTGGTTGGGGTGATAAAAGAAGCGATATTGAGATTTTCTTCATTTTTTTGTAAAGAACCATAAAGAATATTTCGAAGAGGGCCAGAGGGAAGCCAAGCATCATTCCAGATATTAATATTTAAACCATTACCAACTTTCCAGAACAGGCCATTTGTTAGAATGTCAAGGTCTTTATCAAGACTTCTTCTAATGTAAGACTTTTGGTGTTAATTTTTATTGAGATGGAAACCATATTTAAGGGAGAGGGTTTTAGTGCAAAGGTAATTTTTATTTATGAGAATATTCCATTTGATTTTGGCCATAAGGCTAGCACTGATAAACTTCGCTTTCCTAATACCTAAACCACCCTGAGATTTGGGAGAGGCAACAATGTTCCAATTCATATGGTGAAGCTTTCTGTTGTTAGAGTCATGGCCCCAAAGAAAGTTATTATTTAATTGATCTATTTTCTTAAGGGTGGAAGAGGGAAGACAAAAAGACTGCATAGTATGAGTAGGAATAGAGTTAAGAGAAGAATTTATAAGCTGAATTCTACCTGCCATGGAGAGAGAAGATCTCTTCCAACCTTGAAGTTTCTTGTTCATATTATCAAGAATGAAGTTGAAGTCAGAAGAGGTGTAAGAGTGTTTGAGAGGAAGACCAAGATATTTACTTAAGGAAAAAGAACTAGCTATGTTCAGAGAATTGGAGGCAAAGGTTTTAAAGTTTTGCGAGACATTATTAGAGAACCAGAGTTTAGACTTGTCATAATTAATTTCTAGTTTGGAATAAAGGGAGAAATTATACAGGCAATCTTTGATGGTGTTAATATTATTAGTAGTAGCTTTGGCAAAGAGTAAAATATCATCTGCAAAAAGCAGATGAGAGATTTTAAGATTGTTACCATTGTTTCTAAAGATAATAGGAGACCACTTTTTATTATGGACATGATCAGAAATGGTTTGAGAAAGATATTCCATAGCTAAGATAAAGATATAAGGTGAAATGGGATCACCTTGTCTAATACCTCGACTAGGTTTGAAGGTGTCAATTTTTTTTCCATTAACAATGGGAGTGTAGTTAAAGGAATTGAAAAGAGAAGAAAAAAGATTAATCCAAAGCTGGGGGAAATTAAAAAGATTTAGCATATACATAATAAAATCCCAAGAAATTGTATCAAAAGCTTTATTCATGTCCAGTTTTAAAATAAGCCAACCAGATTTGGTTTTAGACCGATGCATGGCATGCATAGTTTCATGAGCAGTAATGAAGAGATCATTAGATTGTTTGCCTTTCATGGAAGCACCTTCGAAAGGAGAGATTAATTTATTAAGAAAGGGCTTGATCCGGTTAGAAAGAATTTTTCCAAGGATTTTATAATGAGTTAAGCATAAACCAATAGGGCGAAAATGAGAATCTTTAGAAGGATTATTTATTTTAGGAATAAGACAAAGAAGGGTATGACCCCATGAAGGTGGGATGTGGCCATTTTGGAAGACGTTTTTGATCAAGGTAATGATTTGTTCCTTAGTAAAAGACCAAGTTTTGGGGTAAAAGAGAGTGTGAAGACCATCATCACCCGGAGATTTGAGGGGGTGAAGGCTAAAGCAAGCCTCTTTGATTTCTAGCTCACTAGGAGAAGCAGTAAGAGACATGTTATCTAGGTTATCTAACTTATGGATATTTGGCAAACTGAAGGAAAGATTTTGAGCAAAAGAAGGAAGAGAATAAATATTTTTGAAATGGTTAAGAAGAGTATTAGCAATTTCATTTTGGTCCCAAGAAATTTCAGAACCATCATGATTTTGGAGACTCAAGATTCTATTTTTTCTTCTGCGGATAATAGTACTATGGTGAAAGAATTTAGTGTTACGATCGCCAAGGTTTAACCAATTTATGCGGGATTTCATATGCCATAACTCATCTTCTTGTTTAAGGACAAGATTGAGCTTCTTTTGAAGATCTTTCTCAAGTATTAAAAGTTGAGAGTTATTATTGTAGCAAAGGCTTTGTTGAACACCAAGGATTCGAGCAATAAGACGTTTTTTCTCATTAAAAATGTTACCAAAGTTCTTAGTGCTCCAATCTTTAATGTGAAGATGAATATTCTTAATATTTTCATTAATATCCAAGCTGTTGTTGTTCCACAGAGATTGAACAAAAGAGGGGAAATTATAGTGATTTATCCAGAAAGATTCAAGACGAGGGATTTTGTTGTTAGGATAGATATTTTGAAAAGTTTTTAGGAGAACAAGGCAGTGGTCAGAGTGAATACGGGGAAGATGTAAGACTTTAGACTCAGGGAAGAGGTTAATCCAACAAGGGTTTGCATGACATCTATCAATTCTAGTTCTAATAATACGGCCAAACTCCCTATTGTTGGTGTTGGGAATTCTAGGCGCATAACGCAGCGGAAGCAAATAATATAAAATTTAAATTTAAACGCGCCAGGTCCTAAAATTCCCGAACGGATCCGCTAGTAGAATTTAAAACCTGTTAAGATAGTGGTATACCTCACGAGTTTCAATCGGCTGGTTGTACAAGGCGTGTGCTAGGAGTCCACTCACAGCGTTCTCCCTCTGCCAGTGATCCACACGAACAGTTTGTCGGGCACCAAGGTGCTAGCCTTCTGTTCTTTTCTCCAAAAGAACAAGGGACCAATCTACAGTGGTTTTTGAATTCAAGAACTCCTTCTTGAATCAAAAGACAAGGTGGTGCAAACTGAGAAGAAAACCCCACAAGAACTCCTTCTTGTTTTTCCTTCTCTCACAAACCCTAATTTTTGGTGACTGCAAATCGAAATTCCTAACTCCTTAGGCAAAGTTGATTTTTCCTCTCTCAACTCTTGGGAGCCAAAAAGTTCTCTCACTTGGAGGAGCTAGGGTTTGAAGATGGCGATTTCTATCTCTCTCTCTACAAGGAGGAAGAACAAAATCACAAAAATTGTCACTCTTGCTCTAGGAGCCTAGCCCTAGAGCTTATAATTATATTTAGAGCATTATTATAATTCTAAAATCATGAGATTACAATAATATCAGGACTTCATGAATTGAATTTCTAATTAAAATATTACCTTAATATTTTAATTCAAATTCAAATTGCAATCTTGGAGAATCAAATGAGAGATCAAATCTCCCCTTGGGACCCACCAAGATGGCGCCATGCTCCCTCAAAAATTCTTCGGAATTTTATAAATCAAAATCATTCCTAACAATTAGGAAGTCATGATTTTCCAAAGATCCTGAGTTAGGATTCAAATCTTTTGATATCTCCATCAAATCTTTTGAATTCAAACTCATGATTTAAATTAAATTAATAAAACAATTTTATTAATATAAATGCCACAAATGAGGCGCCACCCTTAAATTTATATTGGGGAATTTTATAAATCAATAATCTCCTAACTTTTAGGAATCTTATCTGATTTAATATTCCCTAATATTATACTTGTAAATAATTAATCCCTATTAATCATTTAACAATTATTATATTTAAACTTGTCCCACAAATTTAAATATATCACAACTGTAGTTTAATTAAGACAAGACTTAATGTCTCAGACATTTTGCTATGTCTTAAATTGTGTCACCAGAGTGACCCACGAATTAACCCTAATTCGTGTCCCTTTAAGCGGTGTCCTGATCCTGCTCATGTGTGACCTAGTAGGCCTCACGTGAAGTTGGCAGCAAGCCATCTCTATGACCTACAAGTCGTGAGCGGACTCTAGCAAGCCATCACGACTACCCAAAACACGTGAGTTATCGTTTTACCAAAATCGACTTAACCTTAGTACCACCTTGTCATAGACCCTTTTGTCACACGATATCTTGGTCATGAATTAGGCACAGGAAAGTCATCCATAATCCAAACCACAACTTTCTCGATCTTCTTGAGTAAGTCCCATTTTCCAGCGTGGCCACGCATTTCCTTGGACAGACTCATCGAGGGCGCCAGTTAGATATCTCCCATTTAATGAGGGACAAAATCCCATCTTGGTCAATCCACATTCCTCAGCACGGCAATCAACCAAACCCGTACCTAGCCCTTTTGGCTACCCTGCTACGGGCAACGTTAGACTAAGTCAAAGTCTGACAACTACAACGCCGGAATAATGATAACCTCAGGTCTAAGGCATCGTGACAGGCGTACAGGAGAGGCAAGCTGATGACTAAACCCATGCAGGACTCTCCGGGTCATGTCCAGCAACTCGTAACCCCTTACGTAATTGCACCATGACTCTCGTTCCAGCATCTAGTGCATGCATCTCTATGCACCGAGGTCATGCTGGTCTTAGTTCATTTTCGCTCCCACGAAAACAATCGACCAGGGATAGTTTAGACTAATTATCACATAATTAATCAGGGACTGTTATCATAGTAAACTTGCTAATAATATGATAACCATTAATTTATCTCCATAAATTAATCAATATGTTCAAAACATATTTATAAAATGATTGGCCCTAGGGCACAATCTCCAACAGTTGGTCCAAGTAAATAAAGGTCCAGAGAAGCCTAAATCAACCAAGTTACACAAGTTAAGAAAATTATTAAAGACTTGCATTTTCTTTTTACTTGGAGGGCAGCCTCCAAATTTTTCTCTTGGGGAAGAGATGTCATTGAAGTCACTGTTGGACATTGTGCCCTAGGGCCAATCATTTTATGTGAAATGTTATGAACATTTAATTAATTTATGGAGATAAATTAATGTGTTATCATGTTATTAGCATGTTTACTATGATAACGTCCATGATTAATTATGAGATAATTAATCTAAATCTGTCCCTGGTCGATTATTTTCGTGGGAACGAAAATGAACTAAGACCAGCATGACCTCGGTGCATAGAGATGCATGCACTAGATGCTGGGACGAGAGTCATGGTGCAATTACGTAAGGGGTTACTAGTTGCTGGACTGACCCGGAGAGTCCTGCTTGGGTTTAGTCATCAGCTTGCCTCTCCTTGTACGCCTGTAGCGATGCCTTAGACCTGAGGTCATCATTATTCCGGCGTTGCAGTTGTCAGACTTTGGCTTAGTCTAACGCTGCCTGTAACAGGGTAGCCAGAAGGGCTAAGTACGGGTTTGGTTGATTGCCGTGCTGAGGAATGTGGATTGGCCAAGATGGGATTTTGTCCCTCATTAGATGAGAGATATCTAACTGGCGCCCTCGATGAGTCTGTCCAGGAAAAAGAGTGGCCACTCAGGAAATGGTACTTATTCAGGGAATCGAGAAATTTGTGGTTTGGATTATGGATGACTTTCCTGTCCCTAGTCCATGACTTCGCGTGGGGCCTGCTGGGTCACACACAAGCAGGAACCGGACACCATTTAAAAGGGACACGATTTAGGGTTAATTCGTGGGTCACTCAGGTGGCACGATTTAAGACACAGAGGAAATGTCTGGGACATTAGGTCTTGTCTTAATTAATCTACAGTTGTAAGATATTTAAATTTGTGGGACAAGTTTAAATATAATAATTGTTAAATGATTAATGGGGATTAATTATTTACAATTAAAATATTAGGGAAAAATAATTCAGATAATATTCCTAAAAGTTAGGAAATTATTGAATTATAAAATTCCCTAATAATTATATGAGGGTGGCGCCTCTTAAGGATTATTTGGATAAATAAAATTGTTTTTTTAATTCAAATAATAAGTTTGAATTCAAAAGATTTGATGGAGATATCAAAAGATTTGATTCAAATAGATTTGGTGAGATCTCCTCTCAGAATCTTTGGTAAATCATGAATTAAGGAAGTTTTTTATTTATAAAATTCCAAAGATAAAGAGAGGGAGTTAGCCGCATGGTTGGTGGGTCCCAAGGAGAGATTTGATCTCTCATTTGATTCTCCAAGATTGCAATTTGAATTTAAATTGAAATATTAAGGTAATATTTTAATTGTAAATTCAAGTCCTCAAATAATTATATTATCAGCATATCTTGATTTTAGGAATAATTAAATCACCAAATATTTTATCTATATATATGAGGCAAGTCGACTTGCCCCATAGAGCAAGCATACTAACCCTAGTTTTGATTTTCTTCCTCCTTGAAGAGAGAGAGAAAATCACACCTTTGCACCCATAGAGAGAGAAAGTCGACTTTTGCTAAAGAGTTAGTAAAATCGACTTGGCTCCATAATTAGGGTTTAAGAGAAGAAAAGGCAAGAAGGAGTTCTTGTGGGTGGTTTCTTCTATGCGCCACTTTTGCTGAATTGGATTCAAGAAGGAGTTCCTGAATTCAAGGGCTGTAGATTGGTCCCTAGTTCTTTTGGAGAAAAGAACTGAAGGCTAGCACCTTGGTGTCCGAAGAAACTGTTCGTGTGGATTACCGGCAGAGGGAGAACGCTGGGAGTGGGCTCCTTGGACACGCCTTGTACAACCATCAGATTGAAACTCGTGAGGTATACCACTATCTAAAAGTTTTAAATTCTGCTAGCGGATCCGTTCGGGAATTCTAGGACCTAGCGGTTTTTTATAATTGTTTTATTTTGCTTCCGCTGCGATAGGTGCCTGGGATTCCCAACAGTGGTATCAGAGCCACGCTAGTTCTAGGATTTAGAACTGTTTATGTGTACTTGTGATGTATGATATGTGTGTTTACCGCTTTCAATCACGTTTTTGGTTTTACAAACAAAATTCACCGAACGTTTTTCTTAAAAAAATTCAATCTACAGAAAAAGGTGCAAATTATATGTATGTGATACATATAGAGTCGATTGGATAGACTGGAAATTTTTTCTTGATGTTCTAGGCCAAAATCGAAAAGTCCTGTATAATTATAATTAAAAGTGTTTTAATTATAATATTATATAGGTGGCTGAAAATTGGTTAAAATTATGAATTTTAAAATTTTTGGGGGTCAATAATTATAAATTCTTGAATGGAGATTCATGGTATTTATAATTATTGATAAAAGGCCTAATCTCAAGAAAATGACATGTTAAAATTGCACAGACCCTAAATTGAACACAATCTTAAAAGGAGTTTTAATATATGTGTTGGTTACCGTGTTTGACATAATTGTATGAATTGTTCATATTTGAATTGTGTGGTGTTGGATATGGCTCTAGGAGGTTTATTTCGGTAAATACGGCCTGCGTGTCGTCTCCCTCTACTCTGGTGTAAAATTTACTTTCAGTTTATACCTCAATGTAACTGGGGTTTATTCACGTGTAATTTTATTTTTCCTTTTAGAAAGGTTCTCTCATTGGCTTGGGAGAATTCTAGGGTAGATGGACCATATCTAAACACGGTGTATGTTTTACGTTTAGTTGTATGTGATGCGCTAGATGTATTTTTAGGGTGCGAATTTTAACATGCTATTTATATATATCGCGCTACAACCACGTATACGATACGAGCGTGGGATTTTGTATACGATACAAAATCCGGCACATGTTTATATGTATGAGATACATGGGGTAATAAACATGTGACATGACTCGTTTAATTTTAAAAGGAGTTTTAAAATTAAACTATAAAATCGGAACCTCTTTTATTAAGTTAAAAGTCAAACCCTTTTAGAAAATCTTAAGTAATTAATGCCATCGCTAAAACGCCCTGTCAAAATCTTGTTCATCGTGGAGCGGTGATCGCCCTCAGCGACACGTATCTACCTTGACCTTGAGGAGACATGGGTGAATGGGAGTTTCAACACGACGCCTGTTGAAGTCCTGGTTCATTAAATGCGGTGATCACCCTCAGCGACACGTATTTAGTTGGGCCTTGATGATATGGGATTGGGCCTCGGCCTCGTTGTTTTGAACCTAGCCATTTACATGTTTTACCGTGTGACTTAATGGGGTTATCAAAACGGCTTTGGACCTCAAGGCATTAGATGGGATAAACATGCCATAATAAGTATCATGTGATGATACAGTCCCATAAGGATCTAAGAGTCACATGGGGATGTGATTGGTAAGGAGTTACCTACCTAAATAGCCAAATAGTGCATGATCGCCCTCAGTGACGGTAAACTTTGGTGAAATATGGATCTTAGCCACTAATAATAAATTTCACTGGGTTTTATAAAATGGTGGATACAATTTTATTTTTCCTGCTAATTAAAGCTTTTCATATCTAATTGTGGAAATGGCAACGAACGTTCAAACACTATCACTGCGATCTGTCCTTGAGAAGGACAAGTTGACTGGGACTAACTTTCTCGACTGGTACCGAAATCTGAGAATTGTTCTCACCCAGGAGAGAAAGCTCTATGTCCTAGAGAACCCCATCCCTGAACAGCCTGCTGCAAACGCTCAAAGAGCACAGAGAGATGCTTACGAGAAGCATCAAAGTGACTCTGTGGACGTTGCATGTCTTATGCTGGTAACCATGGTTCCCGAGATTCAAAAGAACGTGGAGAACAAAGGGGCATATGAGATAATAACACATCTTAGGGAAATGTTCCAAGTACAGGCAAGGCAAGAGAGATTTGAGACAGCAAAGGCTCTCTAGCAAGATGGCAGAAGGTGGATCTGTGAGTGCCCACATCTTGAAGATGCAGGGGTACATAGATCACCTTGCCAAGCTGGGTTTTCCCATTGTGCCAGAGCTAGCGACGGATTTGATCCTTATTTAGCTACCTAGAAGTTATGACCAGTTTGTCTTAAACTTTAACATGAATGGCATGGAGAAGACCATTTCTAAACTGCATGGGATGCTAAAGACTGCTGAGGCATCTATTAAGAAGGCGCCTAGCACTGTCTTACTAGTTCAGAACAAGGGAAAGGATAAGGGCAAATGAAAGAGGAAAGGAGACGCCGAGGTTGGTGGGACCGAGCCTGCGGCTAAGCCTAACCCGCCGTCTGCCAAGAAGGCAAAGCCCAATAAGGAGACAGTTTGTTTCTTCTTCCAGAAGCCGGGTCACTGGAAGAGAAACTGTAAGCTGTACATGGAAGATCTGAAGAAGAAGAAGAAGAAGAAGAAGAAGAAGAGCGAAGCCTCTACTTCAGGTATCTTTGTTATAGGCGTTCACTTGTCTACTCCTACCACTTGGGTATTGGATACTGCTTGTGGTTCTCACATATGTACTAATGTGCAGGGGTTGAGAAGAAGTAGAAAGCTGAGCAGAGGCGAGGTGGACCTACGTGTGGGCAATGGAGCAAGGGTTGCTGTTGTTGCTGTAGGAACATACGAGCTGGTTTTGCCCATTGGGCTTGTTTTGTTATTAAACAATTGTTATTATGTACCATCTCTTAGTTCTAACATTATATCGCTTTCTTATTTGGATAAGGAAGGATTTATTTGCATGAATAGAAATGGTAGATGTTCAATTTATAAGAATGATGTGTTATATGCTTATGGTGATCTGCATGATAACCACTATATCTTAAAATTGGAACAAAGGCATAATAACGAAATCTATAACATCGATACGAAAAGGATTAAGATTGGAGAATCTAATCCTACATACCTTTGGCATTGTCGTTTAGGCCATATAAACGAGAGACGCCTAGAGAAGCTCCATAGAGATGGACTTCTAAGCTCATTTGATTTTGAATCATATGATGCTTGCGAATCTTGTATACTTGGTAAAATGACAAAGGCGCCTTTCACTGGGCACAGTGAAAGGGCATCTGACTTGTTGGGGATCATACATAATGATGTATGTGGACCCATGAGTATCAGTGCTAGAGGAGGTTACTCCTACTTCATTACGTTTAATGACGACTTCAGTAGATATGGGTATATCTACCTGATGAAGCACAAGTCAGAGTCTTTTGAAATGTTCAAAAGATTTCAGAATGAAGTTGAGAACCAGCTTGACAAGAAAATCAAGATCCTACGATCTGATCGAGGAGGTGAGTATTTGAGTCAAGACTTCACTGATCATCTTAGTAGTTGTGGGATAGTCTCACAGCTTACTCCACCTGGAACACCACAGTGGAATGGTGTGTCCGAGAGGAGGAATCGAACTCTATTGGATATGGTTCGATCTATGATGAGTCAAACTGATCTTCCGCCATCCTTTTGAGGGTACGCTCTAGAAGCTGCCGCTTTCACGCTTTACCGTGTTCCGTCTAAAGCAGTTGAGAAGACACCATATGAGATATGGAAAGGGAGGAGTCCCGATTTTTCTTATCTCAAAGTTTGGGGATGCGAGGTTTACGTTAAGCAACAAGCTAACGATAAACTATCAGCCAAATCCCTCAAGTGCTTGTTTGTAGGATACCCCAAGGAAACGAGGGGATACTATGTTTACTGCCCAGCTGACAACAAAGTGTTTGTAGTCAGAAGTGGATCTTGAAGAAGTTCAAAATCCACAAGGCACTTCAGAGGCATAGACGGAAACTGGAGAAGTTCCACAAGACGTTGTGGAAGCTCCTCCACAAACACAAGGACCACGAAGGTCTGATAGAACACGTTTTCAGCCAGAGAGATATTACGGATTTCTCGTGACCGAAAACAGAGATGTGTTGCTCATAGAGCGTGGTGAACCCATCACCTATCAAGAGGCCATCGTAGATCCCAACTCAGAGAAATGGGTTGAAGCCGTGAAGGCTGAGATGCAATCTATGTACGACAACAAGGTATGGACCTTGGTCACTCCACCTGAAGGGGTAAAACCCGTAGGGTGTAAGTGGGTTTTCAAAGAGAAAACAGACATGGATGGCAATGTCAACGTCTTCAAGGCGAGGCTAGTTGCGAAGGGATTTACGCAACGTCATGGTATAGACTATGACGAAACATTTTCACCTGTTGCAATGGCCAAGTCCATTAGGATCCTCCTTGCCATAGCCGCATATTATGCTTATGAGATATGACAAATGGATGTCAAAACAGCGTTCCTTAATGGAAGGCTGCCCGAGGATGTGTATGTGATACAACCTGAGGGGTTTGTATGTCCTGAGGCACCAGACATGGTATGCAAGCTTCAGAGATCCATTTATGGATTGAAGCAAGCATCCAGGAGTTGGAATCACCGTTTTGACGAAGTAGTCAAAGAGTTTGGCTTCTTGCAAAACCCTGATGAACCTTGTGTTTACAAGAAGGTTAGTGGGAGTACGAGTAAACTCCCAAACTGGTCCCCGAATTATTGGGTCGCTGACAGATTGGTCCCTGATTTATGGAAATTGACAAATAGGTCCCCGAATTTTACTAACGTTAGTCAAATTGGTCCCTGAAGCCGTTAACTGCTGACGTGGCACGTTAAGTGCCACGTCAGCAGTTGGAAAACTAAAAAAAAAAAGCAACTGTGCGTGCCACATCAGCATTAATAATAA
>QANZ01022866.1:21076-35164 GCA_003254925.1 Chamaecrista fasciculata
ACAAACCCTAAACTCTAAAACCCCAAATCATCAGAATTGTGACTGTACATTAAAGTTCAACAATTGTGACGTGCAACAGTATTATTCAAGTCAGTCCCCGAATTTATCAAAATAGTTCAATATGTTAGACAAATTGGTCCTCTAATTAAATGAATAGATAATAAACCAAAGAATTTAGGGTATGGGATTTTAGGGTTTTGGGTTTTAGAGTTTGCGGTTTGGGGTTTTAGGTTTTAGGGTTTGGGGTTCAAGGTTCAGGGTTTGGGATTTTATGGTTTGGGGTTTAGGTTTGAGTTTGGGGTTTGGGGTTTAGGGTTTAGAGTTTAGGGTATGGGATTTTAGGGTTTGGGGTTTGGGGTTGTAGAGTTTAGGGTTTAAGGTTTTAGGATTTGGGGTTTGGAATTTTAGGGTTTGGGGTTTTACAATTTAGGGTTTAAGGTTTTAGGATTTGGGGTTTGGGATTTTAGGATCTAGGTTTGGGGTTTTGGGTTTTAGGGTTTTGGGTTTGGGATTTTGGGGGTTGGGGTTTTATAGTATAGGGTTTGGGGTTTGGGGTTTTAGGGTTTGGGGTTTGGAGTTCTAAGATTTGGGGTTTTAGAGTTTAAGGACTAAATTGAAATGTTTGGAAGAATTTTGGGACACTTTACAATTTTAGGATTTTAGGGTTTTAGGGTTTATGATTTTAGGGTTTAGGGTTTAGGATTTTATGGTTTGGGGTTTTGGGGTTTGGGGTTTGGTGTTTCGGGTTTGGAATTTTAGGGTTTTGGGTTTTACAATTTAGGGCTTAAGGTTTTAGGATTTGGGGTTTGGGATTTTAGGGTATGGGGTTTGGGATTTTAGGGTTTAGGGTTTGGTGTTTTAGAGTTTTGGGTTTGGGATTTGGGGTTCTAGGGTTTGAGGTTTTAGAGTTGAAGGACTAAATTGAAATGTTTAGAAGAATTTTGGGACACTTTACAATTTTAGGATTTTAGGGTTTAGGGTTTAGGTTTTAGGGTTTGGATTTTAGGATTTTAGGATTTAGGGTTTAGGGTTTTTAATACTTTTAAGGACTAAAGTGGAATGTTTGGAAGAGTTTTGGGACATTTTACAATTTTATTTTGAGGATTTGGGACTAAACTGGAATGTTTGGAAGAGTTTTGGGAGATTTTACAATTTTATTTTGAGGATTTTGGGACTAAACTGGAATGTTTGGGAGAGTTTTGGGACATTTTACAATTTTATTTTGAGGATTTGGGACTAAACTTGAATGTTTGGAAGAGTTTTGGGACATTTTACAATTTTATTTTGAGGATTTGAGACTAAAATGAATGAAGATGATGAAAAAGAGGGGAAATTGAAAAATAATGAGATAAAAATATAACTCACGGACCTATTTGAATTTTGATTGAAATATTTTTTTTATTATTAATGCTGATGTGGCACGCACAGTTGGCTTTTTTTTAGTTTTCCAACTGCTGACGTGGCACTTAACGTGCCACGTCAGCAGCTAACGGCTTCAGGGACCAATTTGACTAACGTTAGTAAAATTCGGGGACCTATTTGTCAATTTCCATAAATCAGGGACCAATCTGTCAGCGACCTAATAATTCGGGGACCAGTTTGGGAGTTTACTCGTGGGAGTACTATAGTATTCTTGGTACTATATGTCGATGACATATTACTCATTGGAAACGATGTTCCAACCTTAGAGATTATTAAATCCTGGTTAGGAAAATCTTTCTCAATGAAGGACTTGGGAGAAGCTGCCTACATTCTAGGCATTAAGATCTATAGGGATAGATCTAGGAGGCTTCTCGGATTGAGTCAGAGTACATACTTGGATAAGGTATTGAAGAGGTTCAATATGCAGGATTCCAAGAAGGGATTCGTCCCGATGAATCATGGGCTGACCCTGAGCAAGAAACAGTGTCCGAAGACACTTGTTGAGCGAGGGCGAATGAGTGGAATTCCCTATGCCTCGGCCATAGGATCTATCATGTATGCCATGTTATGTACTCGACCCGATGTGTCATTTGCCCTAAGTATGACGAGCCGATTCCAACAAGACCCTGGTGAGGATCATTGGATCGCTGTCAAGAATATCCTTAAGTACTTGCGAAGAACTAAGGATGAGTTCTTGGTGTACGGTGGAACTGATGAGGAGCTATGTGTAAGGGGTTACACAGATGCTAGTTTCCAAACCGACCAAGATGACTTTAAATCGCAGTCAGGATATGTGTTTCTCCTGAACGGCGGCAGCGTGAGTTGGAAGAGTTCCAAGCAGAGCACGATTGCTGATTCTACAACGGAGTCCGAGTATATTGCAGCATCGGATGCGGCAAAGGAGGCTGTGTGGATTAGAAAGTTCATCTCCGAGCTTGGGGTGGTTCCGACCATTTCTGATCCCGTAACCCTATATTGTGACAATAGTTGCGCTATTGCACAAGCCAAGGAGCCACGGTCCCACCAGAGGACCAAAGATATACTCAGACGTTTTCACCTTGTCAGGGAGATGATTGACAGAGGTGATGTGAAGATATGCAAAGTAGAAGGCGAGGACAACGTTGCTGATCCTCTGACTAAACCTCTTGCAATGGTCATACATGAGAGACATGTATCGTCGATGGGGATTAGACACATTGATCAGTGTACCTAGGAGTAGGAACAGCTAGATTGATTGTGCCCTAGTTCAAGTGGGAGTCTATTGGAGATTGTGCCCTAGGGCCAATCATTTTATGTGAAATGTTATGAACATTTGATTAATTTATGGAGATAAATTAATGTGTTATCATGTTATTAGCATGTTTACTATGATAACGTCCATGATTAATTATGAGATAATTAATCTAAATCTGTCCCTGGTCGATTATTTTCGTGGGAACGAAAATGAACTAAGACCAGCATGACCTCGGTGCATAGAGATGCATGCACTAGATGCTGGGACGAGAGTCATGGTGCAATTACGTAAGGGGTTACGAGTTGCTGGACTGACCCGGAGAGTCCTGCATGGGTTTAGTCATCAGCTTGCCTCTCCTTGTACGCCTGTAGCGATGCCTTAGACCTGAGGTCATCATTATTCCAGCGTTGCAGTTGTCAGACTTTGGCTTAGTCTAACGCTGCCCGTGACAGGGTAGCCGTAAGGGCTAAGTACAGGTTTGGTTGATTGCCGTGCTGAGGAATGTGGATTGGCCAAGATGGGATTTTGTCCCTCATTAGATGAGAGATATCTAACTGGCGCCCTCGGTGAGTCTGTCCAGGAAAAAGAGTGGCCACTCAGGAAATGGGACTTACTCAGGGAATCGAGAAAGTTGTGGTTTGGATTATGGATGACTTTTCTGTGCCTAGTCCATGACCAAGATATCGTAGGACAATAGGATCTCTGACAAGGAGGTACAGAGGATAAGTCGTTTTGGTAAAAACGATAACTCACGTGTTTTGGGTAGTTGTGATGGCTTGCTAGAGTCCGCTCACAACTTGTAGGTCATGGGGATGACCTGCTACCAACTTCACGTGGGGCCTGCTGGGTCACACACGAGCAGGAATAGGACACCATTTAAAAGGGACACGAATTAGGGTTAATTCGTGGGTCACTCAGGTGGCACAATTTAAGACACAGAGGAAATGTCTGGGACATTAGGTCTTGTCTTAATTAATCTACAGTTGTAAGATATTTAAATTTGTGGGACAAGTTTAAATATAATAATTGTTAAATGATTAATGGGGATTAATTATTTACAATTAATAAATTAGGGAAAAATAATTCAGATAATATTCCTAAAAGTTAGGAAATTATTGAATTATAAAATTCCCTAATAATTATATGAGGGTGGCGCCTCTTAAGGATTATTTGGATAAATAAAATTGTTTTATTAATTCAAATAATAAGTTTGAATTCAAAAGATTTGATGAAGGTATCAAAAGATTTGATTCAAACAGATTTGGTGAGATCTCCTCTCAGAATCTTTGGTAAATCATGAATTAAGGAAGTTTTTGATTTATAAAATTCCAAAGATAAAGAGAGGGAGTTAGGCGCATGGTTGGTGGGTCCCAAGGAGAGATTTGATCTCTCATTTGATTCTCCAAGATTGCAATTTGAATTTAAATTGAAATATTAAGGTAATATTTTAATTGTAAATTCAAGTCCTAAAATAATTATATTATCAGAATATCTTGGATTTAGGAATAATTAAATCACCAAATATTTTATCTATATATATGAGGCAAGTCGACTTGCCCCATCGAGCAAGCATACTAACCCTAGTTTTGATTTTCTTCCTCCTTGAAGAGAGAGAGAAAATCGCACATTTGCACCCATAGAGAGAGAAAGTCGACTTTTGCTAAGGAGTTAGTAAAATCGACTTGGCTCCATAATTAGGGTTTAAGAGAAGAAAAGGCAATAAGGAGTTCTTGTGGGGGGTTTCTTCTATGCGCCACTTTTGCTGAATTGGATTCAAGAAGGAGTTCCTGAATTCAAGGGCTGTAGATTGGTCCCTAGTTCTTTTGGAGAAAAGAACTGAAGGCTAGCACCTTGGTGTCCGAAGAAACTGTTCGAGTGGATTACCGGTAGAGGGAGAACGCTGGGAGTGGGCTCCTTGGACACGCCTTGTACAACCATCAGATTGAAACTCATGTGGTATACCACTATCTAAAAGTTTTAAATTCTGCTAGCGGATCCGTTCGAGAATTCTAGGACCTAGGCGCTTTTTTTAATTGTTTTATTTTGCTTCCGCTGCGATAGGCGCCTGGGATTCCCAACAATCACCCATATTAACCAAGGCATATTCAAGGAGTTAAAAGTTTTAGAAAGATCAGACCAAAGCTTTTCACGAATAGCAAAAGTAGGGCTAGCATAAATAGCAGATAAAAGGAAGGAAGAGTTAGATATCGTGACTTTGCAGTGAAGTTCTTGAAAAGAGGAAGCTAAAGGTTCAATGTTGATGTTGTGAGGATTCCAAAGAAGCCATATGCCTCCCGAGAAGCCCATAGCATCAATCTTGACAAATTTCTCAAAGCTAAGGGAGGAAATAATGGTGTTGGCGCGGGTACCACTGGTTCTTGTTTCAAGTAAAATGATGGCATCAGGGTTATACTTGGCAACAATCTCTCTAAAGGCTATCTTAAAGTCCATACCATCCAGCAGCTCCTCTAATATTCCAAGTTATAATATTCATAGGGATAATCATGTTAAAAGGTGAGTTGGAAGAGAAAGGAGAGGTAGGTGATGGAGGGTCGAGGGGGGAACTAACACCTATAGCATAGGAAGGATTAAACTTCACTAGGTAATCTACTGTTCCTGAGTCGACATTTAAGGAGCATGTAATGTCTAAAAACATTTCTACCAATTGTTGGGGCCCTAGGATGAAACCACATTGATTTTGGTTTCCTTCTAAGCTTAGACCTAGCCCTGATAGTGGAATGGTAAACTCTTGGATAGCTGGAAAGGCTTGGAGATCTATGATGAGAGGATTTGGAGGTGGAGGATGGATAGGGAACCAACTGTAGCTTGTCTGATGTCGTGGAGGAGGGTTTATGTAAATGTGGCGATTTCTGAGTTGGTATGAGTTTTGACATGTATTTGTATTTCTTGTGTTGTCTAGTGATGCAAGGTTCATTAAGTTTATCCAACAGTGTGCCCAGGATGAGTTGTTGAGTATTGCTCTCAGGAGGTTGAGCCAGATCAAAGTCTGACCCGTTGCTGGGGATATCTGTTGTTGGTAAGCTTCGTATAGGTTTTGAAGCAAGTCTTCTCTGAAGTCCATGGGTGGGGGGTGATTGTCTGTCACCATGTGTTGTATTTCTGGCCAGCGGAAGGGGATGACAAGAAGGGTTATTGGTTGTCTTGGGTTTGGGGAGCCTGGAGATGTTGGGGGGGTCTTGGGTCATGTTGGCTAGGTTGGCAATGGTCTGTGAGGTTATGTTTATGGTTGGTGGTGTGAGGCGTTGGTTGTATGTGATAATGTTTAGAGGATTGTTGCTCATGGTGAAAAGATTGATCTTTTATGGGTGAAGAAGATGTATGAGATGAAGCAAGAGTGGTAGGGTTTATGTGTGTGTCTGTAGTGAAGGAGTTTGCAATAGTATTTATAAGTTGAGAAGGTTCACAAGAGAGAGGGAGATGAGATTGGGAGAGATTGGAGAACGTGCACGAGGGAATGATAGAGATGCATGGTGGAATCGAGGTATTAGTGGCTGGAAGGTCTAGGACAATTTCCATCAGAGGTAGGTCAGCACTTTTTGATAGATGGCAATATGAATTTTCGATTGTAGGCAAGGTTTTTGAAAGGTTCTGCTGTGATACCTCGGATTGTGACAGAGATGAAGAATGAAAAGGTAATTTTTGGGGTGGGTTGGTATAGGGTGGAAAGTTTAGGTCTGCATGGTTAGCTAAGAGTGGAAAGTTGGGGGTTTGGGTCGTATTGGGAGTGTACGATGATAGCTGAATAGGGGAATGAACTTTTTGGATTGTCTTGGGGCTTGGTGTCACGTGATTTTGGTACAAAGGCTTTTTCTGATGTGTGGAAGCAGAGTGGTATGTAGACAATGTAGTTTTGGGTTTTTCTGTGGGGTTTGGGGGTTTGTGTGAAGAATTTCGTTGAGAATAAAAGTTAGGGTGACTAAAAATATTTGGTTTTGACCAAGGGGCTTAAAGTTTAAACCCTGATTAAGGACTCCTAAATTTTCATAAACAATATTTAGCGAAATACCATTCATAACAATATTACTAGGAAGAGATTCATCCCGATCAATTTCAAGACAGATACGAGTAGAGGAAACAAGAGTACCATTAAGATTATTAGCATCATAAGCTAAAGTTTTGCCAATAGAATTTCCAAGAATTTTAAGCATATCAGAAAAAACGTATTCAATCGGTAAATGAGGTATAGTAATCCAAATAGAAGAAATTTTTTTTAGAGAAGTAGGTGAAAAATTTGGGATCCAAGACCTGACTAAAATTAAACAGTTATCGATAAACCATGGTGGTGAAGTCAGGATTCGAAGACGGTCAAGTGGATCTAGATCTTCCACTAGATAGTAGTTGAGCCCCAAGTGTTTGACCCCGATCTTTTGCGAAGTTTTCCATAGCTTGAAGAGATGAATTTTGAGTGTTTCACTGGGAAGTTGTAGGCAGTGTGTGTAGATGATGATTGAATGCTTCCATCGAGAGGAGATCTCAGCACAAATATCCGACGGAAGCGAGATCTGAATAGAGTGCGTCGTCTTCAAGATTTCCGCTGAAGTTTCTAGAATCGGGGAAGAGGGTTGTGAAATAGGAGTGGAGATAGCACCGTATTGTTTGATTAAATCCTTACAGAGGGCTTCTCTATAAGATTTGTGATTTTGTTGATGTTCTTCGTGTGAGTCAGAGGGTTTCGATGTGTCTTGAAGCAAATTTCCACTAGATAATCCTCGACGGATTTGAGAAGTGGGATCGGTGATTTTGGGGGATTTTGAAACTAGGTTTTATTAGGTATAGGTGGATTTTGAGTGCTAAGGACAAAGGATGTGTCAATTTGAGGTAATTCATTAATGGCCAAAGTCCTATTTTGGTCCTCCAGTTATGCTCATTGTTTCAAATTGGTCCCCCAGTTATTTTTCGTTCCATATTGGTCCCCCAGTTATGCAAAACTTGACAAAGTTGGTCCCTCTAACAGTTTCCATCTATTTTTCCGTTAAAAAAAAAAGACAAAATTGATTTTTAACTCTTAAAAGTTTTAATTTTTTACATCAAGGACCTTTTTCTTTATAATAGAACCAAAATGTAAGGAAGAAAAAATAACTTAGAGTTTTAGTTTATTTCAAAAAAAAAAAAATCTCTCTCCCTCTCTCTCTCCTTTGGACTTGAGCTCGCAGGACCTTACCTCTCTCTCTCCTTTGGACTTGAGCTCGCAGGACCTTACGACAAACCTCCGAAGGTACTTTCGGGAAGAGATCGGGGTGAAGGCTCCAGGGGCTGCGAAGAGTATTGTTTTCTTTCCCTTGGTGAGGTCGGAGACATTGGTGGTCTGGACGTCGCCGACGGAGAGAGGTAGGAGAAAGTGGCTTCTGGGAGCTTGTCGCTGATGACAATGGTGGCTCAAACGACGGTTAATTTGGTAGAGGAGGGAGTTAAGAAACGAAGGGATTTGGAAAGAGGGTAGATTGTGAGAGAAATAGGAGCAAGTGAAGATGAGAAGGTGGAGGAGAGAGGTTTAGATGGGAAGAGAGAGAAAGAAAAAGGACGAGCCATAGCCATTGAAATTTGATGAAATTTGAATGTTGAGGATGGGATTTAGGTTTAGATTTGGATTCAGATTTGATGTTGCAGTAGGAATTCTGGGCGAAGGGAACGATGAGGGGGCGAGAGAGACACGCCAGAGAGAGAGTTGTTATTTTGGGTGAAATAAACTAAAATCCCCAATTATTTCTTTTTCTTACATTTTGGTTCTATTATAGAGAAAAAAGTCCTCAATACAAAAATTAAAACTTTTAGGAGTTAAAAGTCAATTTTATCTTTTTTTTTTAACGGAAAAATGGATGGAAACCGTTAGAGGGACCAACTTTGCCAACTTTTACATAACTGGGGGACCAATATGGAACAAAAAATAACTGGGGGACCAATTAGAACACTGAGCATAACTGGGGGACCAAAATAGAACTTTGGCCTTCATTAATTGAAGTAGGGATGGTGGAGGAAACTTTGATTGTAGTGGAGGCGTCGATTGAATGATGAAGGTTTTTCTTGGTAGGTGAAGGAATTGGAAGGTTCACAAGGGGGAGAGAGAGGGCCATAAATTTTTTCGATCCCCCCTTTCAGAAGTACAGAATATATAGATGAACAGTACTTTTCTTCTATGTATTTATTATGAGAATATACACAATTTTTGGAATATGGTCGGATTGAAGATTTTAAAGAATAAAGAAATTAAAGAGAATGAAAGATAATTATGACATCTTTTTTTTTATTTGAAAAATTAAAAATAACTAGAAGAAAAAGTAATAGAAAATTTTTTTTTTGATACAGCTTTAACAATTACATACTAAAGTCAGAAAAGAAAATATAAAATCTGTCCCGAATATAAAAAGGGGTTGGTGGCCAACTAAAAAGCTCCTTGGATAGCGCCGCCGGGGCATGGAAAATCTTCAAATTGACGTGCGAGAGAAGATTTTTAATGTCCGTGGTAAGCAAGCTTTCGTTGACATTAGCTCCACCCTGTTTGAGAAAGCGTGGCAAACTGTGTTGCGAGAAGCCAAGAGCAACGTTCCCGTGAAGCTGATCCTTCAGCCTAAGCACTGTTTCTCTGCAGAAGAAGAAAGTTGCTGTTGCTCTGGGCGAGGATTTGGTAGTGCGTTTTCCTGCAGCGAATTTACAAGTACCGTCTTGGTATACGACCGCTGTGAAGAATCTGCTGTTGTCCCTATCTTCGGAAGAGAAAAGAACAGAGATGGTAAAAGACATCAGAAGCGAACGGGAGAGGCTGCCTTCAGAAGGTTGGTGGTGATGAGTGTGCTGATTAGTTTGCAGAGTCGAAGAAAAGGAGTTGTTGTAAAGCGACAGAGCTTCATGAGTTGCTTGGACCAGTTGCATCGGTTTGGTCTGCTCGCCTTTCCAATATAAAAGATTCCTGGATTCCCAGATCTTGAACAGAGTGATGAAGGACCATGAGAGCAGATACAGCATGTGATCATCTTTTTTGAGCCAGGTGTCACAAAAGGAGATGAGCCGCTGGACAAGCGACATATTCCGATCCTGCATAAAAACAAAACTGTAGGGGGAGCCAAACCAAACCGCTCTGGCAAAATGACATTGCATGAAAAGGTGATCGACTGTTTCGAGAGCGTCTTGGCAGAAAACGCACATAATATCATTGTCAAGATGGTGCGCACGAAGAATGTCGCCCACTGGTAAGGCGCTATTGATAAGCTTCCAAATAAACAGAAGTATTTTCCTAGGTAAGTGGAGCTTCCAAAAGCGAGTCCAATTGATGCCGTGCCCAGGAATATCAAATCTGTCTCTTTCTTGAATGAGAATTTTGTATCCAGTGGACGGGGTGTATTTTCCTGAAGTTGCCCCTTGCCAAATGAGAGAGTCCTGGAATTGAGTAAGGGGGATAGGGATGTCCTTGATTTGAATCAGTTGGTGCCAAGGATATAACTCTTCCAATTTGATGTGATTCCATTGATGGTTCTCAATGAGGTCTTGAACTTTGCAGATGCCCGGGTCCCCATCCCAGGGGAATATCCAGTATTTGCTGGTGATATCAATATTTGCGCCATCTCCAACCTTCCACGAGAGCCTACTATCAATGATAGAAAGTGAGTTACGTATACCTCTCCAAACCCAGGTATCCTGAGTCGTTTTGCGGAAATTGAATTCCGTATTTGGAGTCTTGTATTTGTGAATGAACCAAGAACTTGAGAGATCTGTGGGAGAGGTAATCCACTTCCAACCATGTTTAGCAAGGAGAGACTCGTTAACCATTGAGAGATGCCTGAAGCCCAAACCACCAGAACGCTTTGGAGTAAAAAGCCTTTGTTTGTTGGTGAGATGCATCCGTTTTCCTTCTGTCTTGTATCCCCAAAAGAAATCCACCATGATGGACTCCATTTTTGTAGTGTCTTTTTTTGGCAGCTGAAAGACAGACAGCTTATATATTGGATCCGCTTGAAGCACAGCTTGAATTAACACTGTTCTGCCTGCCTGAGACAGTAGATTAGCCTTCCACCCCTGCAGCCTGTGTTGGAAACGCTCAATCAGGTCGTTGGCATTTCTTTTGATGTAATTCTTCCCATCGACAAAAGTGCCCAGATATTTTCCCAACTGATTTGCCTGTTTAACTTTCAGAGTGTTCGCCATGAATTTTCTGAAATGGCGCGGGGTGTTTGGACTAAAAACCACAAGAGATTTATCCTTATTGATCTCCTGCCCCGCCAATCCGCAGTAGAAGTCAAGAATCGAGGAGATCTGTTGACATGAGGTTTGAGTGGCTTTAAAGAAGAGAATGATGTCATCAGCATACATGAGGTGGGAGATCATCGGGCCCCTATTTGCGAATCTGATACCTTGAATCTTCTTTTCCTTTTCTGCTTTGTCCAGGAGAGCAGAAAGAGTGTTTGCCGCTAGAATGAAAAGAAAGGGAGAGAGGGGGTCCCCTTGTCGAACACCTCTCTGAGCCGGGAAGGAACTTGCCTTGTGTCCATTAAGCAACAAAGTGTAATTAACCGTGGAAAATTGATCTCCATGATCTTCCTTCTCAGCCCAAAATTATTATCCAAATCAAAGAAAAAGAAAAAACGCAGAGTTATCATTTTCTCGACCTCTCTTCCCTTATCCTCCAATCATTTCATTTTATTTTACAAAGCGCAGACGATAGGAAGTTACCAGAAAATAAAAAATAGTAAAATATAAAATATATTATTTTACAAAATTTATAAATATAATGAAAAGTAAAATAAGAATTTATCTAAAAAGTTGAATAGTTTCTCACAATTTTTTTAATTATTTTAAGATGTAATAAAATGATAAATACTTGTTTTCTTTTGAACAATTTTATAGTTTAATATTTTAAGAATAAGGTTAATTAAAACCTCATTTTGGTTCTTGAATTGTAGGGTAAATTCTATTTTAGTTATCTTCCTAAATTATTTTTTTTCTATTTTAGTTTCTAAAATTTTTAACTAGTTTCATTGTTTGTCATAATTGTGATTGAGTTTGATTTCATTATCTCCGAGCTTGATACTTGCTTGATCTAAGGCTATGTTTGGGAGTTTTAGTGAGAATGGAGAGGAGAAGACATTAATGGACACTAATAGAGTGGAGAGGAGAGGATATTAATGGACTCAGTAGATATGTTGTTTGAGAGTTTTTAATGAAGAAAGGAATGGACACTTGTTAATCTTGTTTGGAAGTTATTAGTAATGGAATGGAATGGAGTGGGCACTTGTTAATTTTGGTTAGTATAAGGATATAATTGTCATTAAAAAATTATAAAACTGTCCACTCCTTCCTTGGCATCCCAATTTGGGGTGCCAGCAAAAATTGAATTTTGGGGTGCCAAGTGTCCCTTCTTATCCACTTCACTCTTCCCTAAAAAAACTTCCAAACATAATTTTTTTACCTTTTGTCCCTTCCTCTCCTCTCCATTCTGCCATTGACACCCCATCCAAAGAGGTGTCAAGGGGGGAATGGAGAGGACAAGAAGGGACAAAAGGTATAAAAATTATGTTTGACAGTTTTTTTAGGGGGAGTGGAGTGGATAAGCAGGGACATTTGGCACCCCAAAATTCAATTTTTGTTGACACCCCAAACTGGGGTGCCAAGGAAGGAGTGGACAGTTTTATAATTTTTTAATGACAATTATATCCTTATACTAACCAAAAATAACATGTGTCCACTCCATTCCATTCCATTACTAATAACTTCCAAACAAGATTAACAAGTGTCCATTCCTTTCCTCATTAAAAACTCCCAAACAACATATCTACTTAGTCCATTAATATTCTCTGCTCTCCACCCTATTAGTGTCCATTAATGTCCTCTCCTCTCCATCCTCACTAAAACTCCCAAACATAGCCTAAAACTCCCAAACATAGCCTAAATGATTTTCGTCTCTATGTTTTGTAATAAATGAATTGGCAGATAGAAAAAAAAAAATCCATCTTAGAAAGAAAAAATGGGTCACAAGTTTATCTCCACTTCGTAACAAAGAATGAAGATTTTTATTTCTCTCTCTACAAACTCTATTAAGATACACAAGTGAAAGAAATAGTTTATCTCAACTTTCCATCCCTCAAAAAGATAATAACATAAATCATATAGAATCACATTTTGCACTCAAGGTGAAACAAACGAAAAAACATTTGTGGACCAAAACAATGTTCACGTTATAGTTGAGAGACCACAATGAAATTTTAACCAAAAATTAATGATTACTTATTCTTAATTAAATAATATATATATATATATATGAATTTGAATATATTTGTTGAAGGTAGAGAAGGTTTGGAGAAATTATCCTTTGTAGGTGTGCTAAAAGAACAATAATAAGAGAGAGAAAATATCAATGAGACTCACACCTTTGACACTTTCTTTATTTAACTATTCTTTTCTCTCTTATCAGTTAGCACTACACTTGTAATGCACTACACGAAATTCACTCCCAAAAATTTGTCTATGTTTGTAGTGAGAGAAAGAGAAAGAGCCATACCTAAAAATTGTATACGTGTACAACACAAGTGAGGAGTGAAGAGGGTGTTGTTCTCCATGCACAAACTCTTGTCAATTGAAGAGTTCCTTGTTAATACCTTGCATTCGCTGTCCCTTCGACCTTAATTAAATTCCTTACAAATATATGGCTAATTCTCCTATATATTTTGTTATTAACTAATTAAAAATACAACAAAAGAAATTTACAAGCTAAACTCTGGGAAGTTTTCAAAAGAACGCCAGTGAAAATTAATTGAAAACCAGCTTGTTGAGTCTGATATATATCGTTCAACTTTAAATATATAAATAGGCACATGCATGTACAGTAATAATTCACACCCACCTTAAAACCAACTTTTAGTCCATCAATTCTAGTCGTGGGACGACGTACTATATACCTTTTTCTTATCATATATATATATATATATATATTTCGGTTAAATTATGGGTATCCCTCGCCTATCTATGTAACGATCTAAGTGAATACTAATCTCATTCGGATTTAAGAGACGAAATGATCAAAACCTTCTCAATAATATCGACTCTATGGATCAAACTTGAATCTTCTCTCTAGAATATAATTCGTCAAAGACTTGGTGTTGTCATATATATTTGGTAAAAGTGTGTGCGCATATAAATACGCACATATATTTTTATATATTAATCTACCGACATAATGTTGCAGTAACGTCCTCTTTTTTTTGGGCAACAGTGACGTCCTTTACTTTACTCTTTTTAATGGGTAGATCTATTTAAATTGAACACATTCGTACAATTACTTCTTCAGTCATTAATTAATTATAACTTTTTAATTATGCCTAGCTACCTCTTTGTTCTTACCATAACTTTTTAATTATAACTTCAGTCGCACTTAATTGCTTCCAACTTCCAAGTTAACATCTCGTATATCTTTTTTTTTTTTTTTT
>QANZ01022866.1:35486-54468 GCA_003254925.1 Chamaecrista fasciculata
AAAAAAAAAAAACTTTTGAAGAGGAATTCTGTACTCAGATCTAAAATTAAAATTACCTCTCCCCAAAATTCTCCTAGAGTTTGTGAGACACATTAAAATGGAATATAAACCTCAAAACTCTATATACTATACTGTAATTAAACCGACAGTTATGTGGACTATTAGATCTAATAATAAGAATTTCATTATTACAAAATTAATATATATTTTTTTTCTAAAAAAATAAGTTCATATGTATAGATATTTTTTTTTGAAAAATAATTATAGACTTCTGTATGCATGTGTGTGTGCATATGTAGGGAAAATTTGATACAATACTCCCTTCAATTTTTTTTATAAACTATTAATTTATGATTCAGTAATAATAATGAAATATATTTCCTCTTTCAACATTTTCATAAAATTACTTTAATTTGTGGCAATAATTAAAGTAGTTGGAGACTTGAAGGAATTTCCTAATCAACAGTGACAATGAAGGACACAAAAAGTCAGAATGCATGTGTATATATTTTTTGGTACCTACGTAACCTACCTACATGTATAAAAGGGGATGGATTCTTTATTTATAGCACATTGTAGTTGTAATGTTGAGTTATAAATAAATAGTTAAATAAATAAAATGTGAATAGGACCCACACTTTTAACATTTTCTCTCTCTAACTCTTCGTTTTTCTCTCAGCATTTCACCTATATATAGAGTGCAGTACATCTGATCTAAATTTATGTAGAAACCATCCATGCTCTTAAAAGGAAGGGATAGTCTCACTTCTACCTAAGAAATTAGACTTCTTCATGTGTTTTAGAAAGGATATGCTGAGTATAACTGAAATATATTTAATGTGAGTGAAAATAGGAAAAAGAAAAAGAAATGTGAATGCAGTCAATATTAAATTTTGGCTTAAGCGCACTTTTGGTCCCATAACTATGACAAAGGTTTCATTTTGGTCCCATAACTTTTTTGTTGCAATTTTGGTCCCATAACTATGACAAAGGTTTCATTTTGGTCCCATAACATTTTTTGTTGCAATTTTGGTCTCATAACTTCTCAAAAGGTTCCACCGTTAGTCCCTTGGTGAATTCCATTTATATTTAGCCGTTAAGTATGACGTGGCATAGTAACTAGGATCATGATGTGGCAAAATAAGATGAAGTGGACTGAAATAGGAACTATATGCAACATATTAAAATTTATCTATACCCAACCACCAATCATAGTTATGGGACCAAAATTGCAACAAAAAAAGTTATGGGACCAAAATGAAACCTTTGTCATAGTTATGGGACCAAAAGTGCACTTAAGCCTTAAATCTTTATCATCTATAATTTATACCTCACATAATTTAATAGATCTATATTTCAATATATCCACTCGGATGTGTTTTTGGGAATGACTAAAAGTTATGAAGTATGGAAACTGGTATAAATACGGGACACGACACGACACAGACACATCGACACATCAAATTCTTAAACATACACGACACGATATATATTTATATATATAAATAATTAAAAATTCATAAGTTTTGATGAAAAATTTAAAATTATAATCTCTATTGATAATATATGTCTTGTGTGTCATTATTTTTTATTGTTTATTATGTTAAAGTCACAAAAAAATTGATTTTATATTTTAAAATTTATAAATATGTGTCGTGAGGGTGTCGTACGGGTGTCGGACACGGACCCGTGTCTGACACGGCGGGACGCCTTCAAAATGAAGTGTCCATGCTTCATAGACTACAAGATATCCCTTCAATTCATTTTATGTAAAATTTAGGTAATGCTCGATTTTTTCTCGAGTTGAAAATTCTTATAGCGAGGATAAAATTCTATAACGTAACAAATTAAAAATATCTCTAACAAAACTGAAATAAGAGACCTTGCGTATATGTTGACAGCAAACTTGTTAGATTTGTGCATATATTCATATATATTGTGGGACTATTTCACGAATTCGGGTTTTTTTTTGTGTAATTTAATTAGCGTCTTGGTAATTCATTTCTCAACGTTAATTTAATTGTGGATTAATTAGTAAAATGAGTGTATACATGAATCTGTAAGCAGATTATGTATTATATAAAAAATATAGTAAAGATGATTATGAGTGATAGATTAACAAAATCAACAATTTTAATTAGACGAATTATAAAGTAGTACTTCACCTCAATCTTGGCCAAACTACCCAGGTTTCATTTCTTTTGGTTTAAATTTTAGGTACATGATATTACCAAAAAAAAAATTTTAGGTACATGATTAATTAAGATGAAAGTGAAATATTACTTAAGGCTACCTAGCTAGCTATACCTAATTAATCACAAGTCATAACAAACAATAATAGTAAATCTAGGAAGTTAATTTGGTTATTACTCAAAACCAATAATCTTAACAAGGATCTTATACTATAAAATCTAAATCCAGTGCTTACGTGAAATTAAGCTTTTGAATACTATGCTTTATGTGTGTGTGCATGAATTTCTTAGCTTCTTTTTCCAGATTCCTCAAACTAACGTAGAAAATTGATTATCTTTGGCATCATTTCATGCAGAGCTACACACACACACACTTTGTATATGTATGTTTAACCGTAGTGTTACATATATTTGAGATACAAACCCTTAATTAAAGATCCGTGATCTAAAACCACAAATATATATAATTTTGTGTGCACTAATCAGTAATCACATGGATATGAAGCATGAACACTTCATTTTGAAGGCGTGTCGCTGTATCAGACATGTGTCCGTGTCTGACACTCAAACGACACATATTCATAAATTTCAGAATATAAAATCATTTTTTGTGACTTTAATATGACAAACAATAGAAAATAATGATATATGACATATATTATGAACAAATATTGTAATTTTTAAACTTTTCATTAAAATTTATGGATTTTTAATTATTTTTATATATAAATATATGTCATGTCATGTCATGTTATGTAATTTTAAAAATTTAGCGTGTCCATGTCGTGTCCGTATCCGTGTCTGTGTCCATGCTTCATAGTCACAGGCAAAGTAATTGATATCGGTGTAAGTCAGTTTGGAAAGAAAAATCCAAGTATATCTAATTAAAACCTTTTCTAGATATAATATATATATATATATATCACAAAAAAATAATTAATAGAGTGTTGTTGTAAATAATTATGTTTGTGAATATTCACATTTGTCTCTTGGTATTCTCCATGTTTAGAAGTTTGTATTTTCCTTTAGTTTCTCTATGCACATGAATATCTTATCCTTTCATAATGTACATTAATTTAGATTCATCTCCCTTTTATATCCTTTAGCCTATAAATAGAGGCTTTAGGGTTTGATGTAACTAAGTAATTTCAGTGGATAATAAGAATTACACTCCTCCTACTTTTCTCTCAACTTTGAGTACTCTTATACCATATATTTTACAACAAGTGTAATATTAACTTAAGAGTATATATATGCGATTCAAATTAAATGATATGAAAGTTTAATTAAACGTTATTAGTTGCTTAAGATTTTCAAGGTCGAACAGACAACGAAAGAAAGATAAATCCACAAGAAAACTTCTCAATTGACAAGAAGAGCATGGAGTCCACTCACCCATATATAAGATCAAGATTTGAGCATCGATCAAAACTTCCCAAACCTCATCATATGTATATATAAGATCATCTGAAAATTAAAGTTGAAGCCATAAAAATAATTAATTGAATTTGAATACATACATAGAGAAAGAGATATTAAGCGTTGACGTAGAAAAGGGGAACTAAATAATTAATTATCACAAGATCAAAAAGAGCAAAGAAATTAATAGATGATAAGTATATATATGTATGTAGATGAAGAAATTAGATTAAAACACACCTTAATTGAACTTTGTATCTGAAAAGAGAGAGATCTCTCATGGATTTGCCATATATATGAGTATATGAGTACTCTTCTATATATGGCTTCAACCATAACACATACATATATATAGAGAGTGAGAGGAGAATTCTCTCTATATGTGAGAGAAGCTTTGACTAGTGGTTGAAACATGAACACACGCATGCACTGCTAACCTTATACACACATATATATATTAGGTTATAAGATTATGGCTGGAAAAGGAAAAATTGCAGAGAAAAGGAAAAAAAAAAAAGAAGGAATTTTTATGAGATTTGTCATTGTTTGGAATGTCAAGAAACTATATGGAGAAAGTAATAAAAGATATCATATTAATGTCTTCTTCTATTATATATATATTTTTTTTGGCATGCATATATAATAAATTGGAGTGTTTTAATAGAAATGTTAATAGTCTAATATAAATAAAATTAAAGAAGAGATATAAAAAGTTAAGATATTTCTTCCTATTCTACTATTTCAATATTTTTTCTTCATTCTCTTCACCTCCTAATTTCTTATCATATCTTAAAGTGTATGTTAAATTAATTTTTTAAATAATATTTTGCATATAAAATTAAAAAATATAATGAATTTTAATTTTTATTATATTTTTTAAATGATAAAACAATATTTTTTTTTAACTTTTTACTCATGCATTTTACCTTTTCTCTATCTCTCTATCAATCTCTTAAAATATATATATATATATATATACACATTGTATGTCTTAATAGATATGCAAAGATTAATTTAAATTTAATAATTATCAAAAATTTAAAATAAAAATATAATTTTATTATATTTTTAGTAAAAAGTTAATTATTTATAATATATTATTATTTTTATTTTATTTTAATCGTAAATTCTTTTTATTTAAAGTATTGAGAAGTTATTTAATTTCTTCTATTATTTTTCTGTCTCTTTTAATATTTTATAATAAAATTAATTTTAACTGAAAGAGTCCTCATCATACACATATAGTAGTGTGTATATATATATATATATATATTATAACTTAGACTCTATGTCGTCTATATCTTCAATACATATGAATTTGAGGATATTTATGTCTATTAAAGCATTATATACTAAATAAAAAGCCCTTGAAGCCCATAAAATAAATGCTAATCCAAAGGAACAATAATGTATTTTAATTTTGAAATTTGAATGAGATTATTTTCACATTATTGAAATGGATGTCTGAAAAAAAAAGGACTTGATATGGTATATATACATTATGAATAGTAGATAAGAAGAAACATGGTGGAAAGGTGAGGTTAGATAGATGTGCTCGTGTGATATGAAGTGTTGATTGATAGAGAGAGTGAAATGTGATTTTAATCTTTTAGTATCCATCACTCCAACTTAATTATAACAAAACCACATATAGCTACACCTACCTACCATTTTGATTAATCATATTCACCAATCAAAATGTTATTATTTTTTACTGAGTAAAGATATAAATTATATTATTTCTTAAAAAAATATACAATTTAATCATTTAATCTTTAAAAATTCATTTCATATTCTAGATTTGTGAAATCAATATATTTAAATTAATTTGTATTTACACTTTAGTCCTTAAAAAATGTTATAGAAAATTAAAGACTAAAATATATAAACTAAATTCTTAGAAATTGAATTTTCAATTTAACTATCGTTGAAAAATCAAATGGTATATTTACTATTTTCTAATTATTAGTGACTAGGGTTTTTATAGAAATTAATTAATTAAATATATATTCTGAACTAATTTTGAGTGAATTCATTTGTATTAATTAAATGTATACTTGGTCAAAGTGTAAATTTGGTCCTATATCTTTTGCTCAGTTTCCAATTTAGTCCTCTATCTTTTTTTTTGTTGCACATTTGATCTCATATCTTTTTTGTTGCAGATTTGGTCCTATATCTTTGAGTCAATTACATAATTGGTCATATATCTTTGGAATAGGTGCAGTGTTATCTCATATCTTTGCAAAAGGATCCAACTTAACCAAAAGATATGAGATAAAAATTAATATGGGACCTTTTACAAAAATATGAGATCAAAAGTGGAAAAAAAAAGATACAAGATCACATTGGGAACTCATCAAAAGATATGAGACCAAATTTGTCCATTGACATGTATATTATGATCAATACATACTCATTGAATAAATTAATTAATTAATTACCTATCATATATGCACAGAAACATCCTTAATCATTTAAGAGTAAACTAATAATTTGGTCCCTAAAAGATTATCAAATTAACAATTTAGTCCCTGAAAAATTAAAATGTACAATTTAGTCATTGAAAGATCTAAATAGTATACTAATTTAGTCCTTTTTATTGACTAAATAGTATATCATTTTAATTTTTCAGGGATAAAAAATATATTATTTTGATATTTCGGGGACTAAATGTGTATTTTAATCTTTCAGGGATCGAGTTGCTATCTAAATAACCTTTTAGAGACCAAATTATTAGTTTTCTCATAGTTTAATTCACCTCTTTACACGCGACTACGCTGAGTGGCTGCTGCCAAATACCAACGTGACTTCTCTTAAACTCTCAAGTCAATTTCTATTAATAAAACGAAGATATTTATTATTACCTATTGATGACATAATCAAAACATATGGTGAATATCTTCAAGAAAAGGGAAACAATTATTTTAAGGGTAAAATGCATTTTGGTATCATGTGGTTAGCGTCATTAGCACTTTGGTACTCTAAATGACAAAATTTGACACTTTGGTATCATGAGGTTTGCGCCGTTAGCACTTTGGTACCCTGTGGTTATTTTCCGTCAAGATTTAACGGAAAATTGTTAGCACTTTTACAAAAATTACAAAATTCCCCCAAATAATTTCAAATTTTTCAAAAGTCCCTAGATCATAATATTTGAGGACTAAAATGAAAATTATAACAAAATTTTGGGGTCAAAATCTAATTATGAAAAATATTGGAAAAAGAATAAAATTACAGATTAGTCTTAAATCTGAAAAATAAAATTGTAGAAAATATGGTTCTACAATCTCAAAACTCTAACGATCTTTCTACAATTTCTTTTTTAATAACTCTATAGTTCTTGAAATGAAATTGTAGAAAACTTTATCAATTCTTTTAGTTTGTTGTGTTTTGATTCGGTTTACCAAAGGGAGAAGACCTAAACGCACAAAAGAAATCTTGTTGAAGAGTGAAATATGGTTTAAGCAACAATAGAAACTAACAGATAAGATGTAGTAGAAATCGACGTCTAAGATTGAGCCACACCAGCACTTTTTGTTAAATCTTTATGGAAAATAACCACAGGGTACGGAAGTGCTAACAATGCAAAGCTCAGGGTACAAAAGTATCAAATTTTGTCTTTCAGAGTACTAAAGTAGATTCGACCCTAACCACATGTTACTAAAGTGAATTTTACCCTTATTTTAATGCATGTTCCTTTTAAATTAAACCCTCATTTTTCTTTCTTTAATTTAGATCAAGACTATATATATATATGTATTTCGCACTGTTGCCCTCTCAACCATTTATTTATTTTAAATTTACCTTTTTTTGTAAGACAGATTTTGAGTGTCCAATGTTCGATTCGTATCACGCCTACCCAACATTTATTATTCAAAATAAGTACAGTTTTTTAGGTTTTGAATATTAGATATTTCACTTGGAATATTTAATGACATTAAAAATAGGGTAAATTACTCTGTCGTTTGGGCTTATTTTACTTTGGCACACTGTGGTTTAAAAAGTGACACTTTGGTATCATGTGGTATTCTTCATTTTGGTACCCTTTGGAGTTATTTTGTAATTTTAACCATAACAAATTTTGTAAAATTTTACATATTGACCCCTAATAATTTCAGAAAATTACAAATAGGTCCCTGGATACATATTATCTAGGGACTAAAATTATAAAAATAAAAAATTTTGGGGGTCAAAATATAATTTTTGCAAAATTTATTATGGTTAAAATTAAAAAGTAGCTTCAAAGAGTACCAAAGTGTTAATGGAGAATAACACAGGGTATCAAAGTATCACTTTTTAAACCACATGGTACCAAAGTGAAATATGACTAAACCACAGGGTACCAAAGTGTAATTTACCCTTAAAAATATCATTATCTTAAATTGAATTATTAGCAAGTTTTAGTTAAAACAAATATTAGCAACTTTTTACACGGACGACAATTTAGACGAATATTCACAATATTCGTTTAAATTTGAGCATAAAAAATATTTGATATCTATTAATTATTGAATATAGATAAAGTATGAGTAAAGAAAAAATAAATAATTATGAAATATGGGGTGTTCCAAATATTGTTTTAAGAAATACAAGATTTATTGAAATACAAGAACAACAATGGGTTTAAGAAAACCTTATGGCACAAAGGAACTTCAAAGAGAAACATACTTCAAAGATTTATTTAAAAAGGAATAAAGCTTGCATAAAGTTTAATAAAAATGTGACAGAATAAGTTTTCATGTTTTGTGAAAGTAAAATTAGAGAATAAGATCAAGTTATGAAACCAGCTTTCAAATCTCCTTTCAAGAATCAAAAAGTGATAAGATGAAATATTGAAACCATTCTTAAGAGGTATAACTCATAAGGATCTTACAATCAAGCTCTTTAGGGTCATTGAGTGAAAGAAAGACTCATTAGTGATTTAAAAATTAAGTCAAGTGTCTTGACACTAAGATTATAGATCTCTATCCAATCATGCTTGTAGAACAAAAATAGATCAAGTCTGGGATAAGTTATTTCTGACAAAAGTAATTTAGTAAAATAAAATAATTATGTGAAATTCCCAAATGAAGTGAACCCTCACTCTATATAAAAAAAATTTAATTGATATTAAACCATGAACATCAAAATGATTGTTACCTCGATAGCCTCTACTTGGAGGACAGCCAACAATGTAGAATCATATGTTTGCAACTAACACCAATTCCAATGCAACTAAGATTCAACAATTAATTGGAGGGAACCGCACACAGCATCACCTCAAGTTCTCAACCTGTGGGGACCGCACACAGTTTTTCACCCATCAGGACCGCAAACAGCATTTTCTCAACCCGTGGGGACCGCACACAGCTTCTCACCCATCGGGACTAAAAACAGCATTATCTCATTCATTCCTCAAATAATCAACAATAAGTCACACACAAAAGTAAGTAAAGATTTTCAATCAATATCATTGCCAGTGCTACCAACGAGCAAGTGCATACACAAACACAAACACAATCACAACCACAATTACAAACCCAAACACAAACACAAACACAATCACAACCATAATAGGTCTATGATCATCGTTCCATTCCCCAAGAGACACATCTCATCCTCTCGTGGTGAGCAGAGCACTCTCAAAACACGTCGTTACTCTGTCGTAGGCATGAGTAACTAATCTTTCAATACCGCGAGGAGAAATCCGACAATATGGCCAGAGTTCATCGTTCTTCATAAGAGAGTAGTTTGGTTTGGTTATGTATTTCTGTATTTTCAATAGTTCATAGGTCTATGATCAATTGTTAATATATTAGACAATTAGTTTTAGGATTGCTTTAGTACTTTCATACGAATTATTAGGTTGATGTATATTGATACCAGACGGTTCTTTGCATTATTAATATAATATGTATTCATACTTTTCACTTTGTGGTATTGAGTGATTTATCCTAAATCTCATTTGTCACCATTGCTTAATGTCATCTTCGGAGTTGTGAATCTATTCCTAATTTGGGTGGTTTGCAAAGTTGTTTATGATCAATATTTTGTGGTAGCAAAATCTTTGGCATATAGCTTTCGTTATCATAATTAAGTAGCCTTAGCTCCATATCCTTTAGTGAACAAGGAAACCCTATCGAAAGTTCCATCCCTCGGGTATGTTCTTTATATTATTATTCATCTTAACTACCTCATTACGATCACTATTCAATTCACATACAATTCCCTCTAACTCTTGCGAAGAGATACGCGAGAGATGCAACCTTGGGACTATCCTATTCTATATTATAATATATAGCATTCGAGCACATCTCAAGTATTAAATTTGACTACCCATTTGGATTATCAAAGTGCACCTTACGATGGGTTTCGGTCGAATTTTGGCGTCGTTTCCAGGGAACTCTTTTGAGTTTACGGTAATTGTGTCTTGATTGAATCTCGTGATCTCGCAGAGATTTGTTTTTATTTCTTTCAACTTATATTTTTCTTTTTCGTTTCTAATAATAATAATAATAATAATAATAATTTTCTTTGTCTTACTTTTTAGTTTCTAAAAATAATTTTTTTAAAAATTTTGTTATTTTCATTTTTTAATTTTTTTTTAGTTTAATTTATTTTTTTAAAAAAAGCCAAATTGTTTTATCTGTAAAGGTAATTCTGCCTAAGGAAATTAGATTTTAGGTGGGACCATTTGTGACCTTACCAATTTTTCTTGGGAATTTCCAAAAGAGTTCTTAAATAAAATAATATATAGAAAAAACTAAAAAATATTTAGATATTATAAATTATTTTCATTTTCATTTTCATTTTCGTTTTTATTTTATTTATTTTATTTTGTTTTTTTATTCTATTTTTATTTCCTATTTTCTTTTAAAAACCTAGTTAGTGCATGCTTAGGAGGCCTAGAAACTCAATAGTTCCCTTAAATTTAAAATTAGAGAAGACTTTTAGGAACCTTAAGAAAGCTAGGAAATATTAGAAATGATAGAGAACTCATGCAATCAATTTAGGTTAGTGAACCCTAACAAGGAAAATGTTCGAGTAGAACAAGGTCTAGGTAATTGACGACCTAGACCTAGGAGATCTATTAGAGAAGCTTCCTAATGTAATAAGCACTTTGAAGCTCAAATTTACGCATCCCCTCGAATCTAAACGCATTTTGAGATCAAGGGTCCGCTTTATAATGGAATGGCTAAGTTTCACGGTTTGGCAAGTGAGAACCCTTATACTCACTTGAACAAATTATATCTACATTGTCGAACCATGGAACCTTTAGCGTCTAGAATAGAGGACGTGATGTGGAAAGTTTTCACCTCACCCACGAAGGTAAAGCGCTATAGTGGTATTCCCATTTAGGAACCTATGAAGGGAATGCGTATACTTCATAGGAAAACCTTAGGAGAGCTTTCTTAGATAACTATTTCTCTGAAGCTAGAGCCTTGGCTGCTAAGTAGGATTAGATAACAGCCATAGTGCAACGTGAGTATGAGACGTTGCTTGATTAGCTGACAAGATTACAATATTTGTTAACCAAATGTCCTAACCACTGGCATAGTTAAGAAAGCTTGGTGGAGTATTTATATAATAGACTCTTGTCAGATGAGACCGATCACATCAATGCCTCTGCTAATGACTCTTAAACTAAGCTTGATGTCGATAGTGTGTGGGAATTAATCAAAGAGGTTGCCAACAAGCGGCAGTACTGAAGAGGACGTACACACACAGTAAAAGGAATAGTAGTATCAGACTCCGATCCATTTATTGAGAAAATGACTTTATACATAGACAAGCTAGCTATACCTATTAAGGAGATGATCGAACACCTAGCCTCTCTGAAATCAAAACCCATAGCTAAGGTACAAGCTTCATGTTCCATTTGTTATTCAATGAAACACGTAAGTAGGGATTGTCCTCACACAGTAGAGGAGACCTTGACCATGTATCAACAAGGCTAAGAGAAATTCCAAAGGAAAGAGCAAGGATTCGACAACCACTATAGGCCTAGAGTTGGACCACAAATGGGAAATAATTTCCAAAATCATCACTACGAAACTCCTGTGTCTCAAGGACCAACTCCCTTGGCAGAAGAAAGTACTCTAGATATTATCCTAAGGAGGATCAATGAGACATCTGCCAAGATGAAGAAAGAAATAGTAGAAATCAATAGTAAGGTGAACACGCTGCAACCAAAGATGGAGAACAAGCAAACTCAACCTGTAGATCTTAGACTTCATGTCATGAGGTTGTCTGAGTCCAAAGTAGAGCATCGAGCTATGGTCAACAATGCAAGCACCTCCAACCAAACTGGTTGTTCCAATGTAGTGAATGCTATAACTTTTAGGAGTAGCACTGAACTCATAGGATTAGCCATGGAAGCTACTGACAAGGAGCTAGAGCAATCTGCCATACATACATTTAAGGAGCCTAGCATTAAGGAAATTAAGGACGAAGCTGATGTTGGGGAAATCACGGCGCAGCGGAAGCGAAAATAAAATAAAAAATTAAACCTTTAAATGGCGCAAGAACCAAAAGTGATTTCCCTACGGATCCGCTAGCAGAATTTAAACCGGTGAAGGATAGAGTTATACCTCAAGGTTTCAATCGGTCCGGTTGAACGGTGCAATTGAGAAGTCCACACAAAGCGTTCTTCCTCTGCCAGTAATCCACACAAGCAGTTTGTTGGAACCAAGGTGCTAGCCTTCAGTTCCTTTCTCCAAAAGAACAGGGAACTCGATCTACGGCTCTTAAAATTCAAGAACACTTCTTGAAATTTAAAAGGATAGGTGGCGCAAAACAAGAACACCTTCTTCTTTTTCTCTCTCTCAAAAACCCTAGCTATGGGACAACTTAATTTCTCTCACTCTTGGAGAAGATGAAGTTTCTCTCTCTAGGTTTTTGGAGCTAGGCGACTTTTTCTCTTGTCTCACAAGAAGAAAAACAAAATTTCACTTATGTAAAATTAGGTCACCAAGTCGACTTGGCTTGGCCTTATATAGTTAGGGGAATTTTGATAATTATAATTATGGAATCCCTAAATTATAGGATTATAAAATTATAAAATTATAAGTTTCAATAATATTATAATTTTAGGACTTGAATTCTTAATTAAAATATTACCTTAATATCTTAATTGAATTCAAAATGCAATCTTTGAGAATCAAATTGGAAGATCAAATCTTCCTCCTTGGACCCACATGGAATGCGCCAACCTCCCCTTAATTTCTTTGGAATTTTATAAATCAAAAACATTCCTAACTCTTAGGAACTTATTATCTTCCAAAGATTTTGAATTAAAATATTACCCTAATATCTTTAATTCAAATTTCAAATTTGAAATCTAGATCAAATCTTTGAATTCAAATTCATGACTTTAATTAATAAAACATTTCTATTAATTAAAATCTATCTTATATGAGGCGCCACCCTCATCCTATTTTATCCTAATATTAGTGAATTTAATAAATCAATAATCTCCTAACTTTTAGGAACCTTATCTAATTTATTATTCCCTAATATTATAATTGTAAATAGATTAATCCAATTAACTATTTAACAATTAATATATTTAAACTTGTCCCACAAATTTAAATATCATTACCGTAGATTTAATTTAAGACAAAACTTTATGTGCCAGACATTTAGCTATGTCTTAAATTGTGTCACCGGAGTGACTCACGAATTAACCCTAATTCGTGTCCCTTTAAGTGGTGTCCAGATCCTGCTCATGTGTGATCCAGCAGGCCCCACGTGAAGTTGGCAGCAAGCCATCTCTATGACTCACAAGTTGAGAGCGGACTCTAGCAAGCCATCACGACTACCCAAAACACGTGAGTTATCGTTTTATCAAAAAGACCGATTTAACCTTAGTACCACCTTGTCATAGACCCTATTATCACACGATATCTTGGTTCTGGATAAGGCACAGGAAAGTGATCCTTAATCCAAACCTCAACTTTCTCGATTTCCTGAGTTAGTCCCAATTTACTGAGTGGCCACTCTTTCCTTGGACAGACTCATCGAGGGCGCCAATTAGATATCTCTCATCTATATATGAGGGACAAAATCCCATCTTGGTCAACCACATTCCTCAGCACTGCAATCAACCAAACCCGTACCTAGCCCTTATGGCTACCCTGCTACGGGCAACATTAGACTAGGCCAAAGTCTGACAACTACAACGCCGGAATAGTCAAGACCTCAGGTCTAAGGCATCGTGACAGGCGTACAGGAGAGACTAGCTAATGACTAAACCCATGCAGGACTCTCTAGGTCAGTCCAGCAACTTGTAACCCCTTACATAATTGCACCATGACTCTCGTAACGCATCTAGTGCATGTATCTCCATACACCGAGGTCATGCTGGTCTTAGTTCGTTCTTACTCCCACGAGAATAATCGACCAGGGACGGATTCAGATTAATTATCTCATAATTAATCAAGGACGCTATCATAGTAAACATGCTAATAATATGATAACAACATAATTTATCTCCATAAATTAATCAATATGTTCAAAACATATACCTAAAATGATTGGCCCTAGGGCACAATCTCCAACAGCTGACACAAGCAAGCCCCTTGGAATTGAAGATAAGGACCATGTTAGAAAAGTACCATGTGTATGCAAGGATCTTCAAGGGCTTGTGTACCAGGAAGAAGGAAATTGCCACAAAGATGGATTGGGGAACTAAAATAGAAGATTTACCCTTCCCCCACGCTCATTTCATGACTAAGGAACAAGTTGAGAAGAAAAAGGACGAAGAGATCTAAAACTTCTTTAGTAAGTTGGAGATCAACATGCCCTTGTTGGAGCTAATAAAGAAAGACTTGAGACACGCCAAAGTACTTAAGGAGTTGAGCAATTGGTGGAAGATGTTCTAGTTAAAGTCAAAGACCTAGTTTTTCCCTCCAATTTTTATATGTTAGATATGGACAACGGGAAAACTTGTAACTCCACCCTCATCTTAGGTAGACCTTTCGTGCAAACTGCTAATGCAGATGTCAACATGAAAGAAGGAAAGATCACAATGGAGGTTGGAGGCAATAAGATCTGCTTTAACATGTAAGAGCATCAGCCTACCGAAGATCTCAGCCTCGGTTCTCTTTTTGAAGGTTATAGCCAAGAATCTGATGATGATCTAGATCTCACCTCGCTCTTTAGCCCAAAACATAAGGAACCTGCCCCTAGCATACATGATATCGACCTTGAAGACATGAATCTTGGTTCATTCTTTGAGGAAGAATCCAAAAACTCTACTGAGCAAAATTTTGTTGTCAGTTTAGTCAAGCAAAATTCTATGCTAGACCAAAAGTCTGTCAAGCGAAATTCTAAGCTTGATTGGAAATACCTCAAACAAAAATACAAGCTTGAGCGAAGATCTGTTAAGAAAAATTCTAAGCCTAACAGTAAGCGTACTATAACAAACTGTTGTAGTATGAGCACTATCACTCCTACAAAGATAGCTTTAGGAGGGGACGAGATAGGCATAAAGAACTTTGATTGCCCAATCTTGGATGAGTACAAGCCCACTCATCTATCGCCATGTTCTTGCAAGGGAGAAGGCACATGTGGTAAGTTCCTATCCATTAAAGAATGCCTCTCTGATCATGATGCCATAAGTGATAGTGTTGCAGAAGTCATTCACATTGACTTCATAGGCATCAACAAGCTGCTTGATCCAAGACCAAAGAAGGACGACATCATGCAAGAGATCAAGGATCAGCCCAACAAAGAGGATAATCCCTCCATTGACATCTCAAGGACGCCTTTAAGGGAAGGATGATGGAGATTATGCCCTAGGGCCAATCACCTTATAGATATGTTGTGAACATATCAATTAATTTATAGAGATAAATTAATGGTTATCACATTATTAGCATGTTTACTGTGGTAACAGTCCGTGATTAATTATAAGATAATTAATCTAAAACTGTCCCTGGTCGATCATTCGAGTGGGAACTTGAATTGAACTAAGACCAGCATGACCTCGGTGCATAGGGATGCATGCACTAGATGCTGGAACGAGAGTCATGGTGCAATTACGTAAGGAGTTACGAGTTGCTGGACTGACCCGGAGAATCCTACATGGTTTAGGTCATTAGCTAGTTTCTCCTGGTACACCTGTCACAATGCCCTCAAGACCTGAGGTCTTCATCATTCCGGCGTTGTAGTTGTCAGACTTTGGCTTAGTCTAACGTTGCCCGTAGCAGGGTAGCCATAAGGGCTAAGTACGGGTTTGGTTGATTACCGTGCTGAGGAATATGGTTGACCAAGACGGAATTTTGTCCCTCATGGAGATGGGAGATATTTTACTGGGCCCCTCGATGAGTCTGTCCAAGGAATGTGTGGCCACACTAGAAATTGGGACTTACTCAAGGAATCGAGAAAGTTGGAGGTATGGATTTTGGATGACTTTCCCATGCCTGATCCATTACCGGAATATCGTAGGACAAAAAGGGAATTTGACAAGGTGGTACTGAGGTTAAGTCGTTTCGGCGTTAAACGATAACTCACGTATTTTGGGTAGTCGTGATGGCTTGCTAGAGTCCGCTCTCGACTTGTAAGTCATAGGGATGACTTGCTGCCAACTTTACGTGGGGCCTACTGGGTCACACACGAACAGGATCAAGATGCCAATTCGGGACGCGAATTAAAGTTAATTCGTGGGTCACATTAGTGACACCGTTTAAGACATAGTTGACTGTCTGGGACAGGAAATATTGTCTTAAATAAATATCTACAGATATATGATATTTAGATTTGTGGGACAAATTTAAATATATATATGGATGATAATTATTAAATAGATAATGTGATTATGCTATTTATATATATATTCCTATTTATAATATTAGGGAAGTTTAAATCAGATAAGTTTCCTAAAAGTTAGGGAATTATTGATTTATTAAATTCTCTAATATTAGGACAATGGGATGAGGTTGGCGCCTCCTATAGGCATATTTTAATTAATAGAAATGTTTTATTAATTGAAGATATGGTCTGTAGATTTGAAATTCAAATAGATTTGATCTAGATTTCAAATGATTGAATTAAAGATATTAGTGTAATATTTTAATTCAATAATAATATATATATATAGGTAAGTCGAATTTTTGGGCCTATTGGATCTAAATATTAATGTAATATTTCAATTCAATAAGAAAGCCTAAAATTCGAATTCAAGATTGAATTAAGATATTAGGGTAATATCTTAAATCAATATTGTTGGAAAATAACAAATTAGTTATAACTACCTAATTGTTGGGTTTGTTATTTTAGTTTATTAAATTTCCAACAAATTCCATGGACTAGGCGCATGGCTTGGGGACTCTCCTTGGGAAGATTTGATCTTCCAAATTGATTCTCCAAGATTGCATTGGATCCAAATTATAATATTAAGGTAATATTATAATTAGGAATTAAAGTCCTAAAATCATGATATCTCATGATATAATGATTTAATAATTTGATAATTATTTAATTTTGGGAAACCCTAATCATAATTATCAAAACCTAAAACCTATATATATATGAAGGCCTAAAGTCGACTAAGAAGAGACACTCTCACACCTTGGGAATTTCGACTTAGCCACCAAAAGTTCACAAGTCCAAAAGTGTTTTGAGTCTTGGTGAAAGTTTGTGAGAGAAAACACAACCCTAGACTTTCTAGAGAGAGAAAGTGGCGCAAACCCTAAAATAGTTTTAGGATTTGTGAGTTGAGTTGTGTGAGAGATCAAGAACACCATTCTTGATCTGAGGCGCCATCTATCTTGGAAATTCGAGAAGTGTTCTTGAATCCAAGAACACCGTAGATAAGGCTCCCGGTTTGCTTGGAGAAGTAAACGTGGCTAGCACCTGGGCATCTGCCAAACTGTTCGTGTGGATCACCGGTGGAGGGAGCACACTCGGAGTGGACTCCTCAGATTCGTAAACGCAAAGAACATTCATTGACTTGGGTAAATTCTTGACCTTATACCGATACAGATCCATATAGCGGATCTATTGGGAAAGAAATCGCTGTGTACTTTTATGTTTGGTTTAAAAATTTTATTTTATATCCGATGTCGCTTCCGCTGTGTGCATGGCGATTTCCCAACAAAGGATATTATCATAAGTATTTATATCACAACTACCTTTTAAAAAGGCTACAAGAAATAAATAAAACACGTAAGAGGTTGGGCAAAGTGAAATGTCAACCCCGAGTTAAACTTAAGAAATTCATAAAGATTAGGATAAGAAAACCCACTTTAATGTCATCTCCTAGGATGACAATGAAAACTTGCGTGATCAAAGGATGATCACTGCACTCAAGTTAGGCGTCCTCCTAATGAAGATTCACCAAGAGACTTTCAAACCTCCTCGAAAGGTCTCTGTAATGCCTTCTTTCCACTTACACGTACCCGTGTAAGTGTGGGAGAAAAAGAGGGTTACCTCACCAGCCTTGTTTATCGTACGAATTTTAGGATTTAGTTTTCGTATTTTAATTTTAGTTTAGTTTGTTTTATTTCGTTTCGTTATTACTTTTTATATTTCTTTCGATCGTAACTTCTTATTCTTTTGATTTTACGAACTATGTTACCCACCAACTTCAATTTAAAAATGAATATTTTTTGGCCCATTTTAATTGTTCTCAAAATTTGGTTTTTAATTTCTCTTTCTCTTCCTATTTTATTGCCTTTATGCATTGAGAGCAATGCTTATTTTAAACTGTGGGGGAGAGAGTGAATTCCATTTTTAGCCTATTTGTTTTCTTGACCATTTGATGCTTTATTGTTTTTAACATCGAGAACAATATTAGTTTAACTTATAGATGCTTACTTTTTGGTGAAATCCAAAATTTTTAAAAATATGTGTATTTTTGAAAATTATATATATATATATATATATATTTATTTATTTATTTTTAAAATTTGTTTTCACCTATTTTTCTAGGTAACTGATTTAAATGTTTTACACTTTTAATTTTCTTCTTGAGTAAAGTGTGTTTTAGTTGAATTTTTAATATGATTTAAAGACTTTAATGAATAATTTTATTTTTGTGATTAGAGTTTAGTCTTAGGGCCAGTTTGGGGACACCTGGATTATAATCCAATCTCATTCAATCATCATCTCATCCTAGGATTGGATGAACAGTACTGGATTGGTGTTTTTTTGAACCTTCATCTCATCTCATCTCATCCACATCATCATCTCATTCACAACATCATCTCATTTTCTCTTACAATTACTAATATATCCCTACTTATACACCTATAATTACCTATACTTTAATACAAATATAAAAAAAAGAATTAGACAAAATAGTAATTTTACATACCCTCATTTATTACACTTATAATTTTCTCTCTCCATCTATCATTTCTCATCATTTTTATTCTCTTTTCCACTCA
>QANZ01022866.1:55090-66082 GCA_003254925.1 Chamaecrista fasciculata
GATGAGATAAGTTCATTTCGGTTATCAAAATATTTGTTATATTTTTGAGTCTGAACATCAATTCAATCCCTTTTTTTTTAAATATATCTGACGAAGTTTTTTGAAAAAATTAAAAAGAGTTAAAACGATTTCTCGTTCTGTTTTGTTTATCAAACTATGAGATTAGTTAAAACTATTTCCTAAATAATAACAGTAATATTTTTTTAGGGACAAAATACAAAATGGCCCACGTGTATGTACAGGCTTGAATCATTAAATTCAAAAATAAAGGGTTAAAGGGTTAAATTGGTCCTAAATGTTTGCCCTAATGTTCATTTTGGTCCACCATTAATCATTTTGCTAACATTTAGGACCAATTTTAACATTTATTAAAATAATGGACCAAAATGAATATTAGGCCATACATTTAGGACCAAAATGAACCTTTCACCACACATTTTATTAGAATTCAGAGTTGTTTTCTAATTTGCTATTTGGTCCTCAAACTATTATTTGTTATTTTTTTGTCGTTCAATTTCATAAATAGACCTCATTATTAATGATTGGGGTTTTCTACAAGGCCCCAGTTATCTTTTACACATGTTAGAGATTGATTAATTGGAACAGTTCGAATTTATGGACCAAATTGTATGTCAAAAAATAATTCCAATATTATTTTCATTTTGGCCCATAATCTCATCCACTTGAATTTGGATTGACCCCTAACCCTCAATCCAAAATTTTTTCATCCTCACAATTTCCAATACCATATCACACTTCCCAATATCATCTCATCTCAATATTATTTCAATCATAACACAACCAAACACCTATCATCTCATCTCATCCCATCTCATTATCTCAATCTCATCTCATTATTTCCTACCATTTCTACCCCTATACAAATTACAAAAATCCATCAACTTTTTTCTACCAACCACAATCATTACATACCCTTTTATATAATTTCACACCCTATTTAACATTATTATCACTAAAATCACCCAAACACCAATACATCATCTCATCCCATCCAATTAAAAAATAATCTCATCCCATCCATTTGGATGAGATTGGATGAGATTGGATTAGAATTGAAAGTCTCCCAAACAGACCCTTAGTTATCTTCTATAGTTTTAGAATAATCTAATTTGAGAGACCCACCCTAATTGGAAGATTTGAGCCTTAACATTTTCTTTCTTAAGAGAGACATTTTAGTCCTTTAGCTTTATTTTCTCTAGAACGTGTCTAAGTTCTTGGTTGAAACTTCATAAGATTTAATGGTTTCTAATATGATAGAGACAATTTCTTTCTATACCCTTGTAACCCAAACACAAGCCCTAAACACCATATCCCTTGTTAGACCCTTTGAGCCTATACACCTTAAAGTGTCGAAACTTGTGATTTTCAAAAATTTGAATTTTAAATTCAATTTCAGCTCACACCTCTTAGGGTTGAATTAGCTAGTAATATTTTATGTTGAAAGTCTCGACAAAAAGAGTAAAAAAATCATAATAATATGTAGTCGAGAGCAAAAATAAAGAAAAGTATCTTGAAATAAGCTTAAGTACCAAAAATAATATTATAAAGAGCTCAGCAAGACAAAAAGACTGTGTAGTCAAAATAAAAGAGTCTTGTGCCTTATGACTAAAAAACGAGCCTAAAGTGAGTTAGCTATTTCTTTTTGGTGGAAAAGAGTTGTTGGAAAAGAGTTTTAGAAGAAAACTTAGAAATTGCACCTAGATACCAAATTTCTTTCCTTTTTCCTTTATAGTTCTTATGTACTAAGTATTTTTCTTACATTACAACCCTATAAAGACCTCTTGATTAAAACATTATTATTTTATTTATAGTGGAAACCTTGAGAACTTTTACAAGCTTATGGTAGAAAATTATCCCAATTAGTGAGGTACTGCGAAACACTTATGGAATTGGTCCAGTAGGAATTGAATTGCATTACTTTACTTTACGAGGATGATTATTTAGTGAATTCTTTAGCTCTAGAATTAGACTATGTATTAACCTTGATTCATGAACTTAGAAATATTCTCTAGAATCTTTTGCGTATTTTCTTTTCTTGTATTACATAGCTTTGCTTAGGAGTGCAAAGTTTAAGTGTGGGGGATTTGATCATCCCAAATCTGACTATGTTACTTGGTCTTCTTTTTACATCTTTTCAATATTATTTATTGCAAATATGACCAAGTAATGTGTTAAGATTTTTACCAAGGTGATGCACAAAATTAATGAATAAAAGTGCTATTTTGCAGTATATTATTATAGTTTATGAAATAGTGCTGCTTAATTGTTCACTTAGTGGTTTTAGGCCATGCATCACAGCAAAAGACACTCAAATAAGCATAATCGAAGGTTGAAGCAGTTGATATGAACAAAGAAAACCTTTTAGGTTTGAGTCGTCACTTGAGCCGGCGGCGTAGCCCACGACTTAATGACAAAAATAGCAGATGAGATGCTCACGTTAGATAGAGCTTCTAGAAGAAATTTTGAACTGAGTCGTCACTATTCACGATAACGCAAGAAACAGACATTCGAAATAAAGTGTTTTAACTGACGAGGCCCCAAATATCGAAGCAGTTACGCAGAAAACAACGAAAAATGGTTGAGTCGTCACACTGCGCCAGCGATGCATCACGACAGCGCAAGGACAATTTGCTCCTATAAAAAGAGATCGACAATCCATTCCCCAGGCGATACATCTCAGCCTCTGGTGGTGACCAGAGAACTGTCGAAACACGTTGTTACTCTGCCGAAGGCACGAGTAACTAATCTTTCAACACCGCGAGGAGGAATCCGACGATATGGCCAGAGTTCATCGTTCTTCAAAAGCGATTCACTTGCTATGGTTATGTATTTCTGTATTTTCCAAAGTTCATAGGTCTATGATCAATTTTTAATATATTATACAATTAGTTTTAGGCCCGTCAGACCCAGATTGGGTCATCGGGTTCGGCTGGGCCGAAAATGTTTTTTTTCCAAAACTTTTTTTTATTTGACATATATATTTTATTTGTATATTTTTTTAACTTGTATATATTGAGAAAATAATTAATTTAATGATGTTTTTATTAATAAAGACATTTCATTTGAAATATTTGTTAAAAAATATTGTTTTAATTAAGATTATGTATATATTTATGTATGTTTTTCATATAAAAATTGATAAAAATTATACGACCTATGTATTTTCAACAATTAAAAAGATATTTAGTTGTAAAAAATATAAATTTATATAGTACAAATTTTTAAAAGATAATTTATTTTTAAATGAATGTACCCTAAACCTGACCCGAACACCCTCGGGCCAGGCCGGGTAGCCGAGTTTTCTAGGCCACATGTACAACTTACTGAGAAGTGAGTTAGGTCTTGAAATAATCCTCCAACTTTGTTTGTCCAAAAGGGCATAGTTCATCTTGGAGCCATCCCTAAACCCAAATCCTCCTTGGTTAAGAGGTCTTTGAAGAAGTTCACTTTTAAGGAGATGCTTTTGTTTTTTGGTTTGCTATTAACCTTCCATCCCCAAAAGAAGTTTGTACCATTTTTTTTGATTTCCTTTGTATTCTTTTCTTGAATTTGAAAGCACTTATACTATATAATATAGATGAGTTCAACTTCCAATATTAACTTATCAAATTTGATCTACTAGCATGAGAGAGGAGCATTGCTTTCCAATCACTACTTTTTCAATTCAGCTTATCAATCATATCCTTGGCCATTGTATTTAAATTTGTATCATCATAAGCAAAAGTGCCAAGACATTTACCAAATTTGTTGGAATGAATGAACGAGAGAATGTAGTTGTACTAGTCAGACTTGAGTAGACTAGGTATGTTCGGACTATATGAGATTTGCTCCAGTTGATCTCTTGACCTGCAAGTCTACAATATCTATGAAACACATTAGAATAATAAGAAGGAGAGTTTTGGTTTACCTAAGAGAAGATTATAATATCATCAACATACATTAGATGAGAGATACTCAGTCCCGACCCTTCTAGAAAATTAAATACCTTTGATCAAATTTGTTGCTTCAATTATACTTGCTGATCAAAGAATAAAGCACATTTGAACAAAGGATTAAGAGATATGGTAAAACACATTTGAACAAACGATGAAGAGATATGGTGAAAGAGGGTCTCCTTAACTCAATCCCCTATGAGGAATGAGCACCCCAACTTCTTGACCATCCAACAAGATAGTGTATGTAACAGTAGAGATGCATTGTAAAACAATTTCAATAAAGTTTTCTGAACTATTCATTTTGGTCAAAAGGTTTTTGAACAATAAAGTTTTCTCACACTGGTCCACACAATTCTTGATATTCAATAAATACAAAAACTGATTATATAATACTTAGAAAGGGAGACAATTATCTGAACGTTATTTTCTACGAAAACTGCAGAGTAGTAACACATCATAATAACACAATAAAGTACCAGAAAATGAAATAACAGAAGAAATTTTCCTATTATCATATTATTGGACTGTTAGTTTTGTTTTTCAATTTGAAAAACTGAGATAGTTTTTTTTTCCCGTATCCTTTTCTGTTTATCATATCATCTCTCATAATCCAACATTGCATGACATCAGAAATTTATCATCTCTCACAGTATAATCACAAAAAGTCTAAATAATCAAAGTTATCATTACTTACTTATTAGTTATTACTTATTTGAGGTCATTAATATGAACAAACCAGACAATTGTAATCAGAAGTAATTGTGGTACCCACCTGATCAACGTTGTTTCTATCAACATCATCATGAAATTGGGTCTGCATAGATGCCATTTTTACCAAATCTGAACCAGCTTCACTCAATCTATAACACAATAAAATCATATAAATAAAAAAAAAAAGAATAAAAGATAATAATACCAGAAGTGAAGAATCGGTGGCTTTGGCAGATAGAGGAAGAGAGGGAAACTTGAGACAAACCTGCAGCTTCACTGGAGAGAAGTGGTTTTGGCGACGAAGAGAGGCTTGGGAGAGGAACGCTGCCGACGCAAAAGTACAGAACAAGTGCGAGATGGACGCTGATGAAGGGGGTGAAATCTCAGCCAACGATAGACGCCGGCAACGAGTAAGCATGGAGCACGATGGCGACATTCGAGGTTGGGAGCCGTCACGAGAAAGTGAGAGGGAGCACGGGTTTGGAATTGTGAAAAAATGATGCTAAGACGATGTGGCAAATTGAGAAGCATAGATTAAACCAACAGCTTAGATTTCATGAACTTCACACCAATTTCACAATAGGGAAGTTCAGGGGATCTGTTTTCACAAAATGCAGAACCTGTCTAAGCGATGCCTTCATTCATTTTAATCAATCAATATGAATGATTTTCAAATTTGCATAAAACAGCAAAATCAGAAAAAGAACACGCCTTAGTTTTTATTCACAAAATCGAGCATTTTCACTGAAAGGAGGAATTAGCTAAAGCCTGACGGTCTTCAGAAGACGTGTTTCTGGATCCCAAAAGAAAATACAAGCTTATTACAGGACTGTTAACGTCTAGGAATACTGCAGAGAAAATTGAAAGTTTGAAACCCCTAGCTAAACATACTGCAGGAAACTGCAGACAAGATTCCAAAGAGGAAAAACAAAACTTGGAAAAGGAAAAACTGGTTTATATACACAACTCTAATCTTCAACATCGTATGCTACTGGACTCATAAACTCAAAGGAATAACAATATCTGGATAATCTCTTCTTGTTGATTCTGCAAGAGAGTAATATGCAAGAAATTGGATCGGATTATTATTCGCTACACAAGGAATAAACTCAATATTCCAGAAAGGTCTAGCCATTGCCAAAAGATCACGCCCATCTGATGATGCACTATAACCTTGCACCCATAGATACCTCAAAGAAGGAAGTTGAGTGGTGGCATCAGCTAAGGCACACTCCGAAAAGGAACATCCTCTGATCTCCAACCTTTGAAGGTGGCTAGGGTGGCCACTTGCAAACAGACGAAGCCCTTCATCAGTCTCCCCAGCATGACTCAGCAACATCCATCTCACATTTTGGTTGTATCGTCCAACGTTTCCTAGGCCAATATCGGTTAATCCCCCACGACGGAGATAGATAGCCAATCTCTGGAGATTATTACAGCCCCTTAATAGGGCTGTCACCCCTATGTCAAGGGGTAACTCTGTTAAGTTAGCCTCACCCACAAGCAGGACAAGCCGAAAATCAAGAAGTTTTGTCAAGTTTTTTCCAATTTCTACCGGGCATTCGTTAGTGATGTCGGAAACAAAAATAGCCAAATATTCGAGTTCATGACATCCCTGTGACAAAGAAATCAACCCTCTCTGAGAAACAACACCCTCCACTTCATCACCTGCCTCAATCCTAAGCTTCTTAAGCTTCTTGCAACTGCGAGCAAGAACTTCTAGCCCTCTATCTCCAATAACATCCCTTGACTGTCCATTAGGAAACATATATATGATGAGTTCACTCAAAACTGCCAAATGCAGTGCTGAATCCAACATAAGAACAAACACTCAAAACAACCCATTATTGATCCTAGAATGTCAACATCCTTTATGTAATGTATATAAAATAAAGAGAATGCTCTGGAGAGCCATATATATCCTAATAATTAAGGGAATCTAGTGTAACATGTATTTATAATCGATGATCTGTTGTGAGAATTATCTGTAACTAAATATGGAAGAGAGATAAACTAATTTTACCATTGTACAGTTTTTATGCTACTATTTGTCCAGTTTGAGAAGTTTGGTGCTTGTGTAGTTAGGCGTGCAATGTAAGCAATATAAATAGACAGACAGGTATACCGGCAATTTGAATTAATAAAGACATTTAATTTTAATTATTTGTTTAAAAAATATTGATTTAATTAAGATTATGTATATATTTATGTATATTTTTCATATAAAATTTATAAAAATAATATTACCTGTGTATTTTCAACAATTAAAAAGATATTTAGTTGTAGAAAATATAAATTTATATAGTACAAATTTTTAAAAATTAATTTTTTTAAATGAATGTACCCTGGGCCGGGCCGAGTCTAAAAACACTAGACTCAGACCCGACTCGAACACCCTCGGGCCAGGTCGGGTTGCCGAGTTTTCCGAGCCACATATACAACCTACTGATAAGTGAGTTAGGTCTTGAAATAATCCTCTAACTTTGTTTATTCAAAAGGGCATAGTTCATCTTGGAGGCATCCCTAAACCCAAATCCTCCTTGGTTAAGAGGTCTTTGAAGAAGTTCACTTTTAAGGAGATACTTTTTTTTTTTTTGGTTTGCTATTAACCTTCCATCGCCAAAAGAAGTTTGTACCAATTTTTTTGATTTCCTTTGTATGATTTTTCTTGAATTTGAAAGCACTTATACTATAGATATAGATGGGTTCAACTTTCAATGTTAACTTAATCAAATTTGTTATACTTGCATGAGAGAGGAGTATTGCTTTCGAATCACAACTTTTTCCATTCATCCTATCAATCATATCCTTGGCCATTGTATTTAAATTTGTATCATCATGATAGCGGACACCCGTCATAAGGTGTCAAACACGTCAAATTAAATTTATACTCGAACCTCGAAAGTATAAACTATATTTATTAAAATATAGTATAGATGCTAACCCAAGGTCGAATCTCTCGCGGAACTACGTGGTTAAAGACAACTATTATTTATATGAATGTCTATGAACTTAGGTGAGGCTATAAAGATAGATATGAGAACAATAATAACAACGATGAACAAACAATAAAGATATCCAAGAGAATAATCATGAATTCCACCTTCCTAGTTCATAAAGATACGGAATTGAAGTGTCAATTTAATTATGTAAAGAACTATATTCAAAGGTATTAATCCGAAACTTCGAATATAATAACTAAGAACAATAACGAAAGATATAAGATTAGGATCGATCACTCAACCAAACTAGGTTATGAGCAATTTGTCAAACCTCTTCCAGGCAATCTATATTATTGCAGTATCGGAACAATAAACAAACAACGAACAATCCTAATAATCATACTTCCTAAGATAGATAGAACACTCTTTAGCAAACCCAAAAAGAGCAAACTTTATTAATCGTGAGAGAGATAAACTCCAGGAATATCAAGGTCTCATTCCCTAACAAAGTTAAGAACTATCAATCAAAGAATAAACATAATTAAACAACAACTCCCTGGACTATGAAGAACAATGAACTCCGGCTTCCTTCATGATACTCCTCTAGGATGAAGAACGTTTAGGCTCTCATAGAGACCTATTGACAACTACTCTACTCTAATCTATTCTGCCACCAATTGAGGTGTTGGGGCGTTTCTTCGATGTGAATTGGTGATTTGAAAAGTGGAATGAGAGCTCTATTTATAGTCTTGAGTAGTATGCTTGGTCCCCAAGTTAAGGAATATGGGTCGTTGGATGGTATCTTAATATCTTGAATCCTGGCCGTCCAAATTATATCTTGGAGCTCAAGTTTTCGTGCGTCGTTTGAATTCTTCGCATCTCAAGTCACGAAACATCTTTTCTTGACGTATTTGAGTGAAACACGCAATTTGGGCTTGCGTCGTCATGTGCGCCGACGGCCTAATGTGGTGGCCCAAAACACGTTCACTGCGCAGTTTCATGAAAACGTATCGTTCGGGCTCTCTGGAACTCCGATTTGGCTCATTCAAAGTGCGTTCTTCTCGTATCGAACCGTACTACATTCCCATGTCCATATATTTATTTAAGTCAATCATCTTGATCCTCGAACATCAGGGGATGTGAGACATACGACTTCTTACTTCTCGTTGATTCTAGGTGATTCCCTTTGGTCAGACCCTGTTTGGATATCTGAAACACTAAAAATCCATTAAATAGCACTTATTTATAAAATACAATAAATAAACACTAATTAATCTATTTTATCCATTTTATTATGTCATACCTTGGTGCAGCCCTTAGCATATTAATTGGTCTAATTATAATATATTATTATTATAAACACATTAAAAGAAGGCCAAATAACTTGTTTACTTTTGGGTTGATCACATCATAAGCAAAAGTGCCAAGACATTTACCAAATTTGTTGGAATGAGTGAACGAGAGAATGTAGATGTACTAGTCAGACTTGAGTAGACTAGGTATGTTCGGACTATATATGAGATTTGCTCCAGTTGATCTCTTGACCTGCAAGTCTACAATATCTATGAAACACATTAGAATGATGAGAAGGAGAGTTTTGGTTTACCTGAAAGAAGATTATAATATCATCAACATACATTAGATGAGAGATACTCGATCCCGACCCGTCTAGAAAATTAAATACCTTTGATCAAATTTGCTGCTTCAATTATACTTGCTGATCTAAGAATAAAGCACATTTGAACAAAGGATGAAAAGAAATGGTAAAGCACATTTGAACAAAGGATGAAGAGATATGGTGAAAGAGGGTCTCCTTGACTCGATCTTCTATGAGGAATGAGCACCCCAACTTCTTGACAATTGAACAAGATAGTGAATGTAACAGTAAAGATGCATTGTAAAACAATTTCAATAAAGTTTTCTGAATAATTCATTTTGGTCAAAAATAGTTTAAAGGAATTGCCAGTTAAGTTTGTCGTAAACTTTAGCCATATCCAACTTAAGGGTTGTCCAAAAGGTCGTCTTCCTTTTGTTTCTTCGTGAATATAATGGACTATAATAATTCTAAGGCAAGGGCAATGTTGTTAAAAATAGTCTCCCTTTTATGAAGGCATTCTAAACTGGAGCTACTTTTTTGTCCATAAGCGGTTGCAATATGTTAACTAGAACCTTGATAATAATTTTAAGAGCAACATTACAGAGACTAATAAGTTTTAAATCTTTGACCATTTTGAGGGTTCGGAATTTTTGGGATCAAAGTTATATAGATTATATTCAATTCGTCTTATGAGAAAAATTGATACATGTTTTTTTTTTTAACCAAGAAAAATTGATACATGTTGCATACATCACTCTTGACCGCTTATTATAACCTTTGATAAAATCTAGCAGTGAAATAATCTGGACTAAGACATTTAAAAAGTTTTATCTTAAAATACTACTTAAAGTTTTATCTTAAAAAGCTACTTTTTCTATTTCATCAACAATAATCGAGAAATCATAATTTTCCTAAAAAGTTTTTTTTTTCTTCCCCTATTTCATAGCTCTTTATCTCAAATCATTACTCACTTAAAATATTATTCATAGCTTCAAAAATAATTTAGATAAGATTTTGCAAGACATAGCTAGACTTTTTTTTTTGTTTAACTTTCTTTTCTCTTTATTATCATTATTAATTATATACAAAGAATTGGAAAAATAAAACAAAAACAGAAATAAACTAAAAAATAGAGCTTTTGAGAAATTTAAATTTCTTAGAAAAATCAAGATAAATAAAGAAATAACATCTTTATGTCCAGATTTATTTATAGGATGAGATATAAAATTCTTGAATATTCTTTTTATATTATATTTTTCTTATAATCCAATAATTTTGGTCCATAATCTTTGCCTTAAAGTTTATTTTAGTCCATTATCTTTCAAAAGGTTTGAATTGGTCTATTGTTTATGTAACTTGATTCAAAATAGTCCTATCATTAAGTTTCATCTATTTTATTTGTTTTTTATGATGTGATACATGACCTGATTTCTTCTTCTTCTCTCTCTCTTACTTGTTCTATTCATTCTCATGCGTGGCGTTTTTTTAATGACATGGCTTTTTTTTTGAAAATAGAAAAGAAAAAAAAAGAGTAATATATTTGACGATTTCAAAACAACTTAGGCTGCGTTTGGATCCCCCTAGCACTGTTAAACGGGCTGGCCCGGCCCGGCCCGGCCCGTTACGGGCCACGGGCTAAACGGGCCGGGCCGTTTAGGCCCGTTTTTAAACGGGCCAAATTTTTTAAACCCAAGCCCGCCCATTTAGCGGGCGGGCCGGGCCGGCCCGCGGGCCTAAACATTTTTACATGCAAATTTTTTTAAAAAAATGTAAACGGGCCTAAACG
>QANZ01022866.1:66226-83993 GCA_003254925.1 Chamaecrista fasciculata
GGACCAATTTGGAACATGGAGCATAACTGAGGGACCAAAATAGGACTTTGGCCTATAATTTTTGATATATTCGTATTCCTTCCTCTATTTTTCAATTATTTAATAATATTTTTTAGAGTAAAAATTTAAAATAAAATTATTAAGTCCATGTTATTTACATTTTGATCAATGAGTTAAATATATAATCAAGACCCCAAAAATATAGGTTTTGGTCCCTCTTACAGTATATATATGGGTAATATTTTTTGTGGTTTAAAAATTTATGAACATATTTAAAAAACAGTAATGGGAAAATATATATAATTCATTCCCCAAGATTTTACAATTTGGTCCTTCCTCCCGTATATATATAAGTAATATTTTTTGAAGTGTAAAAAATATACATATTGGTCCATCATTCTGTATATATATGGCTAATATTTTTTGTTCTGCAACTACTGAAGAAGAAAATTTAGAAAAATACATAATTCGTACCCTAGAAAATATACATTTTGGTCCCTTCTCTATTATATACATAGGTAATATTTTTTGTAGTATCAAAATTTTAAAATAAAATTAAAAGAGAGTAAACAGGAAAAATATATAATCTAGTCCCTAAAAGTTTACAATTCAGTACTCAAAAATTACATTTTGGTCCCACATTCACACCTCCATCCTCCTTTACCTGACCACTCCAAAAATCTCCTTTATTAACTTCCTCCTTTAACACAAATTTCGAGGCAATCATTACTCATACCACTTTACTAACACCAAAACAAACAAAAAAACAATACTCCTTTATCCTCCTTTATTTTTACCATTTTTACCCCTATACAAATTTAAAATACCAATACTATTATTTCAACCCACCACAATTATTACATACCCTTTAAAATAATTTCACATCATAATTCCTCCTTTATCTCTCATTTTCCCAAACACAATTTACTAAAAACCTCATTTATAACACAAATCTTTTACCTCTCCTTTATTACCTCCCTCATTCCTTTATCCTCCTTTACCTTAACTCTTGAATCCACGCACCCTTAGCCTATATCATTAAAAAAAGAATGTCATGCATGAGAGGGAAAATGACAAACATGATAGAGATGTTAGGATAGGTGTCGCATCATCAAAAACTTAAAAAAAGAGACATAACAATTTAGGACAGGATCATTTTAAACTAAAGTTGTATAGATAATAGATAAAATAAACGTTGAGACAAAGATGATAGACCAAAATAAGCATTCGGCATACAAATAATCCACATATATAGACATTGATGAATAAATGCTTAAGTCTCTGTTAGTATTAATAGAATATTTCATATTAAATGTGCAATAACATCTTAAAAGATAAATTTTTTTTAAAAAATAATAGTGAGAAATTAAAAAAATAATAAAATAAATTTTAAAACAAATCTGATCCATTACTTAATACCCCTCTTTTACATTTTTTTTTAAATCCCTTTTTGATATCGGTTCCACCGGGCCCAAGTTTTAGGGTGGAATTTTTGGTGGACTGTTTGAAATATTTTTTGGTTTTTGTAAATGTTTTATGTCAATTTCTATATATGTGAGTGTGACGGGCTTGTTGAAGTCACAAGACGTATTTTTTGGTAAACTCACGGGCTTTTTGGGTGGTTATCCAGTTTAGATTATGCCAAGTCACTGATGGGCCTGGACTCAACAAAAGCTTATTTCAGAAAACAAAATAGAATACCTTTATTTTGGCAAAAAAAAAAAAAAAAANAAAAAAAAAAAAAAAAAAGAGAAAGAAATTGTGTTATTTTTCCCTTGTCTTTTCCTTTCAGAATTGAATAACACCTACACTAAAAGAAAATTTTAAGATTTGATTGATGATAATTTTTTTTCTGACCTAACCATATGTTTTCCTCTAACCAAAAAAATCAGAGATTAATTTTCTAAAAGCCTAGAAATTACTAAAATAAGTTTTATCTTTATCAATCTTTGAATATAGGTTAAAACTTCTTTTTGGTCTTCAAATTATAGATTTAATTTTATTTTTGTTATAAAATTATCTTTATTTGTTTTGATAATTAAATTGTTATATTTCTTTCATTTTAGTCTCCAAAATATGATTTTATCTAGTTTCTGTCGTTATTTTTAATCTAAACATGTATGATAAACTATTTCTCTTTCATATATATCATAATAAATAAGTTGATAAAAAGATAATAAAAAATCTTCCTTCTTGCTTTTGATGCGCTTTTGATTCTATATCTTTTGCTCAAGTCTCAATTTGGTTCCATATCTTTTTTGCTGCGTTTTTGATTCTATATCTTTTGGTCATGTGAAAAATTGATCTCTTATATATATATATATGTTACAGATTTAGTCACATATATTTGCAAAAAAGTTCGACCATTAGTCCTATACTGTGGAACCTTTTGTAAAGATATGATATAAGTTCTGTAATTTGGTCAAAAGATCTAAAACCAATTTTCAAACCTGATCTAAAAATATGAGACAAAAAATGTTATACACAAGACCAAATTGAAACTTAAAAAAAATTATAAAATCAAAAGTACAATAAATAAAGTATGAGACCAAATTAAGACGTGAAAAAAAGTGAAATAAAAAGTGCATATATTTATCGGTGATCTTCCATTTTTGTTTTACTGTTATTTTATTTTTCTTTTTGAAGAAAATAATGTTGAAAAGCTGTGAGAAATGCATTTAGTAATTGTGGATTCTTGGAGTTGAAGGCAGCCATCCTGGTCAATAGTCACGTAGGATTACACGAAGCAAATATTGAGGTTGTCTCCTTTGAACACTTTGAGGAAGCAAAAAGTCAACAAAACAAAAAGATGACAAGTGGGGTTTTACAAAGTGGTAAATTCAACCAAGGTACGCAATGAAACCCAGATTTTCTTTCATAGAGATAGATATAGATATTTGTTGGATTCAATTAATATTAATTATTTTCTATTATATTGAAGAGATTAATGAGAGAAATTAATTAAAGTTAGAAAAGTAGCTAGGATGAGTGGGAGGGTACCGCCTTCCCTTAAAAAGGTAATGAAGTTATTTTGATGAAGACTCTTGTGATGGATGAGTTGTACTTGCCCTCTTCCATATCACGTCTTCCATCCTTCCATAATAACCTAAACCTACCATTCTATTTCTATATATATATATATATATATATATATATTCCTCTTTCACTTATTTATATTTTTTTTATTAGGTGAGTGTACTTTTAGTCTATATCTTTTGCTCAAGTCTCAATTTGATCTCATAATTTTTTTTATTACACTTTTGGTCCCATATGAACTCATATATTTTTTTGATGCACATTTGGTTTCATATATTTGCAAAAAATTTCACTGTTAGTCCTATAATATGAAACTTTTTATAAGATATATGACCAATTATACAACTTGATCCAAAGATGAGACCGATTATGTAACTTGACTCAAAATATGAGACCAAAAGTTCAACACAAGACCAAACTGAGACCTGAACAAAAGATGAGATAAAAAATGTAACAAAAAAGTTATGAAACTAAGTTAAGACCTAAGTAAAAGTTATGAGACTAAAAATACACTTGACATTTTAATTATGTATACTATATTTAAAATGTTTAACATGGTTAATCTAGCTAGTTATGAGACTAAGAGTCCGCTCTCGACTTGTGAGTCATGGAGATGACTTACTGCCAACTTCACGTGGGGCCTGCTGGGTCACACACGAGCAGGAACCAGATGCCAAGCTGGGACACGAATTAGGACTAATTCGTAGGTCACATTTGTGACACCGTTTAAGACATAATTGATTGTATTGGGACATGAAGTCTTGTCTTAAATAATTATCTACAAATATAATATTTAGATTTGTGAGACAAATTTAAATATATATATATATATGATAATTGTTAAATAGATAATTAGATTAGTCTATTTACAATTATATTCCTATTTATAATATTAGGGAAATATAAATTGGATAATGTTCCTAAGAGTTAGGAAATTATTAATTTATTAAATTCACTAATATTGGGATAAATAGGAGGAGGTTGGCGCCTCATATAAACAAAGGAATTTAATTAATAAAAATGTTTTATTAATTAAAATCATGGCTTGAAATTTGAAATTCAAAAGATTTGATCTAGATTTCAAATGATTGAATTAAATATATTAAGGTAATATTTTAATTCAATAACTATAGGGAAAGTCGAATTCTAGGTCCAATTGGATTTAAAATATTAGTGTAATATTTTAATTCAATAAACTAGAATTCAAGATTTAAAAAGATTGACTTAAAGATATTAAGGTAATTATTTAAATCAATATTGTTGAAAAATAACAAATTAGTTATAACTTCCTAAGAGTTAGGTTAGTTATTTTAATTTATTAAATTCCAACAAAATAATAAGGGGAGAGGCGCATGGGCTTGGAAGATCTTGGAAGATTTGATCTTCCAAATTGATTCTCCAAGATTGCATTTTGAATCCAATTTAAATATTATGGTAATATTTTAAATTGGAATTCAAGTCATAAAATTGTGATATTGAGATATCATAATCTTATGATTTGATAATTATATATTTTAGGGATTCCCTAATTATAATTATCAAAGTCCCCAAACCCTATAAAAGGAAGCCATAAGTCGACTTTCAAGAGAGAGATTCCAAAAAGGGAGAGAGCCTCATGCACACTTGGAAAATCGACTTTAGCCTACTTCTTCTCAAGAGAAAAATTCGATTTTTGCTCTAGGTGAGGAGAGAGAGAAAATCGCAACCCTAGTTTCTTAGAGAGAGAAAGTAGCGCACAACTCTAAAGAGTTTAGTTTTGTGTGACAAGGTTGTGTGGGATCAAGAATAGGATTCTTGATCAAGGCACCATATAGTTCTTGGATAATTCAAGAAGAGTTCTTGAATTAAAGAACATCGTAGATAAAGGTTCCAGATTCACTTGGAGAAGTGAAGGAGGCTAGCACCTAGGCATCTCCAAAACTGCTCGTGTGGATTATCGGCAGAGGAAGGACGCGTCACGTGGACTTCTAGGATATGCCCCGTTCAACTAAACCGATTGAAACTCGTGAGGTATACCACTATCTAAAAGTTTTAAATTCAGCTAGCGGATCCGTTCGGGAATTCTAGGCCCTTGCGCGATTTATGTCTAAAAGTTTTGTTTTTTGTTGTTTTTGCTTCCGCTGCGTTTAGGCGCCCCTAAATTCCCAACACTCATCACATTCAAACTTGAACGAAGAGAGGTTTAATCACATTCAATATAGTTTGGGACCAAAATGAAACTAAATGACAACTTTTAGGATCAATTTGAACATTTTAAAACATTTAGGACCATTGTAAACCTAAGGGCATACATTCAAGACAAATTTGAATATTAGACTTTCTTTATATCTATTGTGAAATGAAGGAAGAAGAGCCCTATGACCCAATCCGGAGATTTGAATACATAAAAGAAAAATACAACGAAAGATATCAACCTGAACACTTTTGCTAGAAACTCTTCTCCATCAGGGTCTTATTCTTTCTACCAAATTCTTAAAAAGAAAGAGTGCGCCAAACGGTGAACTTTACCTACTAGAGGTAAAGTTAGATTTCCAGAACTGATGCGTAGAAAAAAACAACATAAGAGACAGAAAATAAACTATGTGAGTTTTGCCAAAGGAGAACCCCTTATCTAAGTAATGAAATGAGCAACAAAAATGGTGGAAGAAGCCTTCTATTTATAAGAGAAGGAGAAAGTTCAGAATCTTAAACTACTTGATGTGGGAGCCCCTTGTCCACGATCAGGTCACACGCTGGTCGGAAACCCATCGTAAGGTGTCAAGCGAGCCAAATTTAATTATACTCGAGCTTCGCAAGTATAACTATATTTATTGAAATATAGTATAAATGCTAACCCAAGGTCGAATCTCTCGCGGAACTCGATGTGATGAGACTAAGGGAATTGTTACGAAGGTTATAACTTTTATTCTTGAGGGTTGTCACGATTTAATAAGAATAACGATGAGTCAAACAATACTTGAGAGAAAACCCTATAGATGGACTATCATAGTTCGTTCATCATAGATAACAAATAATCAATGTGCATTTACTAAACCAAGTCAAATGATGTATTTAGACTTAAACACAATCAATCAAGCAATGGTGAGAAATATAGGATTAGGATAGATCACTCAACCAATAACGGGTTATGAGCACTTTGTCAAAGCTCTTCATGCCAATATATATTATTGCCACATCGGAACAAATAACAAGTATAAACAATTATATAATAATCCTAGTTATATTTCATAAGATATATAGAACACTCTTTAGTAAACCAACCATGTAAATAACATGTTTAAAGAGCAGCCTTTATTAATCGTAAAAGAGATAGACTCCAGGAATACCAACAATTATCCCTAATAAAGTACTGAACTATAAATCTAATGCATAAACAACTTCAACAATTACCTAGGAAGGAATTGATCATACCTCATAAATGCAACATCAACATTTGGGCTCTACAACGAAACATAGTGAACTCAAGTCACATCCTTGAGGCATTCCTCAAGTATCTACCTATTTAGTTACTCATGCTCTAGGTAGAGAACTATTCTAAACTATACTAAATTGAGCTGTGCGATGTGAATTGGTGCTTTGAGCATGGAATGACGACCTCTATTTATAGTATTGAGTAGTGTGCTTGGTCCGCAAGTCAAGGAAGAAAATAACGCTTGGGTCGTTGCTTGCGCCGGCGGCCCAACACGGAAGCGCACCGAAATATCTGTGATATTTCGATTATATCTTCGTATCTTGAATCTTAGCCGTCCAAAACATTCCTTTTACGCCTTGAATTATCTGCGCCGCGAGATTTCCCACTTGGGTCGTTGGCTCAAGTGACGGCGCAACATAATATTGCGCTGAAGCTTACTTACTGACGTCATATTCCTCTCACATGCTTGCGCCGCGGGATTTACCTCCCTTGCGCTGGCGGCTCATCCAACGGCACAAGAATATCTTGTGCTCGACGTGATCTTCTCGAATATTCTGATATTTCCCTCTTGGTTTGGCCTTGTTTGGATATATGAAACACTAAATAAACCATTAAGTAGCACCTATTTATAAAGTACAATAAATAAACGCTAATTAACCTATTTTATCCATTTTATTTTGTCACACCTTGGTGTTTCCTTTAGCATATTAATTGGTCTAATTATAATATATTATTGGTTTAAACATATCAAAAGAAGGCCAAATAACTTGTTCACTTTTGGGCTGATCACACGCCCTTAAAGGTTGTAAACAAGGCCCATTGAACCTGTAGAGGTTGTTTTAGTGCCATTTTGTTCATCTCTCCGAGATCTTCACAATGGGTTAACACATGACCTGAATGGACTCCCCCATGTGCATATCTAGGCCCCAAAAGCCAACATTCACTCACTAGCATATGGTGGGAGGCCGCTCATGTCTTTCCTTATCGCAAACAAATTATGTATCTCTCTCATCATTTTTTTAATACTCTGTAACAGTTATGATCACTTGGCATGTGTGCAAACTCTTATACGAGTAGCCTTTTCAGACCCAATTATAAGCATTGTTACCAATAGAGAGTATGATGATGTGACGTCCATCTAGCACTTCTAAAAAGGTTTCATGGATTCCTTGGATGTATTTACATTCAAGGCTAGTTTGATTCCTCTTACTCTAGCCATACTCAGTTGTAATAGGTATCGACATCCATAAGATCTTTGAAGTGAGGATCACATAATAGGTTGATCTCAAGATACTATCGTGTTGGGCTTATTCATTTGTAAGTCCCACTTCGGTGGGAACAAAGAAATTGAGAGTGTGAGGCTTATATAAATAAGAGTGAGATATGGACTTCTTTTGCACCACAACTTACACAAATATCCTAAAGGGTGTAATGGGGTTTAGGTAGTTGTATGTCATTTGTGAGAGAGGGTTTACAATTTTCTCCAGTCAAAAATTATATTGAGGAGAGTTATAATTTTGTCTGTGCAAAAATTACAAATAGTGAAGTTTGTCCCAGTGGAATTGTGGAGTAGGTCTTGAGGCACCGAACAACGTTAAAAATTTGTGTTTATTTCTCTGTTTCCTCTTCCTTTAATTTATTGTATAAGTTGCGTTTCCGCCCAACTTATCGCACATCTATGTGTTAAAGTGTTAACACTATTTTCCTTTTGCCCTCTTCTTAATCCAATAAGAGACAATTGCTAGTGTGATATTCTCCTAACCTTCATCTCTTTTACTTGCTAAAATTATTATTTTTGAAGGAAACAAAAGCTTGCAAAGAAAGAGAAAACAAAGAAAAAAGAATTTATAAGAAACTTTACCTCGGTGGCTAGGAACCTCAAATTCTTTAAGATAAGCAATATTTGAAAAGAATTGTAAAAGAATGTTTAAATTTTCAATTCATCCCCCTCTTGTATACTTATCATCTGACTAATTAGCTAGCTTGATATATTCTCATATATTAAATTAAAGTTTTATATTAGCTTTTTTTTTTAAAAAAAAAAAGTCCTAATGAATTATATGCACCAATTCTTACATGAACAATTTCAATTCATTTTAGTGATCTAATTATATAACTTTTTTTCTAACTCCGTGTACAACAATAATTTACACAAAAGCTGCACTGTGAGTGGGCTTTTACATCAAACAAATTAAAGAAAAGTGGTATACACATACATAGGTTTAGTTTGTGAAATTAGTGTAGGAGACACACAAGAATGTGTACCATTATCAGACTAATTAACAATTAACACCTGCAAGGATCAAAAGATTGACGGATGGTGTAAAACTATTCATATATTGATTCGTATTTTCAAACAATTTAAGAATTAAATCGTTGATTCAGTAACAATATATTAAGGGACCAAAAAGTAAATTTTCTCATTTATGTAAATATGCATTTATATTGGGAATTGAATTTTAATTGTTAATGGAACTATGATATATATATATATATCCACTTGCATGCAGATATAGAAATTAAACATATATATATAGTCATCAACTAAGTTTGGACGTTCAATTGTTGGAAACCCTAACTAAATAAGTCTCACACCAGCCACTCCAGACACATGCATGAAGAATTGGTTAAGAAGAAAGCGAAGATATACATATAGTTAAAAGACAAGTAAGACTATAATAAAGACACACTCTATATGTTGCCCACTTCAACACAAAATACCAAATATATATAGCTTGCTCATTATATCCTATGAAGGAGCTAAGTAGCAAAATTTTCTAAAAGAAAGAGAAAAAGTTGAACTAACATTTACAAAAAGGCGTCATTTGATTAGTTTTTGCTTTATTATCTTTTTTTTAAGAAAAATAATTAAAAGTCTGTAATAATATCTCTCATTAATTCCTTTAACTTCATTTTCCTTTGCCATTAATAATCACAATTTTGTCAAGAAAATAGTGCCTGTTAAGCCATGATAGATTATCTACCATGTGCCCTAAGGCACATCTTAAAAAACTTTTAATAAATTTTAAAAATTGAAAAGGTGAGAAAATAAAATTATTTACATAAAATGATCTGTTTATTTCTTATTATATATATATAGATAAGGATTATCTTACCCAGCCTTTGTATGATTTATTTTAACTTTACATGTTTAATAAAATATAATTCAATACTTATATTTTATTTATATAAAAATAAATTTAAAAATATAATGTATTAGTTATGTCCCAATTTTTTAATGGAAAATCTCCTAGTTAATAATTAGCAAGCAATTAAGGGTTGTTTACTATGGGACATAAATATAGATTATGTTTTTTAATTTATTTTTCATATAAATAAATTATAGTTATTTAATTATATTTTATTAAACATGTAGTTAAAATAAATAAGACAAGGGTAACATATATACTCTTTAGAAAAAAAAAAATAAACAGATTATTTGATGAAAATGACTTTATTATTTCACTTTTTCCATTTCTCAAGACTAATCAAATATTTCATAACATGTGTCCTAAAGGTATATATTAGATAAACTCTTGAAAACAATATACTTAAGATAAAAATATGAAAATCCAATGGTTGAAAATTAATTAGAATTCTTGAATGGTTGAACTTCCATTAAAAAAAATCGATATATGAATAAGTTGCCCTAGGAAAAATTATGGATTCATAGGTAGGATATAGGAAGAATCTAATGATCCTTGTGTCTCGAATTTGAAGATGAGTCGGTATAAAATCAATCATCGTCCCCAACTCTATTCGAATAATCAAATTTTCATACAATAACTCATCATACTTAAAGAAATTTTTTAAAAAATACTTTTTATTAATATAAAACTTATTTTCATAATTTGTTTTACATATATATAAGTAACCAAAAAAAAAAACAATTAATATAAATGTACTATCATATTATTTCAATATGTATAAAATATTTAATATTTTATCCTTATAATTTCATATTTTCCCAACTTCTAAAAATTGCATATTCTTATGTAAAAATGATATTACTATTACAAGTTATGTCGGGGCTTACTACCCATTCATGAACTCATTGATAGTGGATCCAAATCTAAACTCAGGCCCAGTTCGTTTCCGTTTTGATTATAATCTGTTTTGATTATAATCATAATAAACATGTTCGTTTACGTTTTTTTCCTGATTCAATTATAATCATGATTTTTAAATAATCAAACACACTCAATTACACTTATACCCCTATACATAAACCTATAATTACCTATACTCTAATATATTCAATCCCCAATCACAAAGGGCAAAATAGTCATTTACTTTAAAATTGGGTCAGTTTGTAAATATCTATTTTTGTGTTTGGGCTAGTTTGTAATTATTCATTTTTGTGTTGGGCTAAATTGTTATTTTGCCAAAATAATTTATTATTGAAATTAATAATCTCTCAAAAGCCATTGTCAGAACTCCAACGCCGTCCAATGTGATTCTCCGCCGTCATCGTCGCCGAAAGGTGAGTCTCTCCGATCAGCTTTGCAACCTTCTATTTTCTAACGAATTCTCTGTTCCCCACGTCCTCGGAATCACGCTCAGTTTGGGCTCATCTTCGAGGGCTCTCAATTTTCTCGAATACGTTAAATCAAATGCACCATCCGAACAGAACCATTATCCCTCTTTCGTCTTCTATGGCGTTCTCAAGCTTCTCATGAGAGAACCCATTTCGAAAACCAGGGAGAGAGAGAGAGGGGGAGAGAGAGATAAATCTCAAGTAGAAGAAAATGAATAGGAACGGTCAAGGATCCAGTGCAATGTGGCTCTTTTTTTTATCTTTTTGAAGAAAATGAATAGGAACGGTCAAGGATTCATCTTCTATGGCGTTCCTATTCATTTTCTTCTCATTCGAGAACCCATTTTCTTGCAGATCCGCCATTTTCTGCCTTCGATCCGCCATTTTCTTCTCATTCGTAGTTACAGTAGGGAGAGAGAGAGAGTAGGGAGAGAGAGAGAGGGGGAGAGAGAGAGATTTATGCCAAATTCAACAAAAATTTCGAGTCCGCGTGCGTTAATAATTTCTCTCTCATCTGCTGCGAATTGGTGCACCGATTTCTTCGCTGGTGCACCGAATGTCGAGCAACAAGAAGACATTTTAGTCCTTTTTGGTGCACCATTTCGTAGACAAAAATGAAACGGTGCACCGATTTGGATAATCATCCCCCCACTTGCACACAAAAATAATCAAGATTTCACGCTTTTCAAGGAAAACAGTAACATTTTTTATTTTTTTCCAAACAACAATCACATCCAAACACACTTTTATTATAATCAAATCACATCTTACTTTTTCCAACTTTTTCTTCCATTTATACCCCTATACAATTTATCAATTTCCTTACTTTTTATCCACCTACCACAATCATTACATACCCATTTTAATAATTTCACACCAAATAACCAACAATCATCCAAACACCACTACAAAAATAATCAACTTTGATTATAATCAAACTATGATTATAATCAAAACAAATTTTAAAAAAAACGGAAACGAACTGACCCTCAAACTCATAGGATAAAATTTTAAAGTACCCATAATAAGTACGACTTTTGAGTATTTTAATCATTCTTAAGTTGGCTTAGATATAACAATAATAGCATAAGTATAGGTAGGGAGCCGAGTCATAATCAAATTATAGTATTTCAAGTATTTCCTTTATCATGACTTAAGAAAATAGAAGCTAAGTATGTATTAATTAATATATAGTTATTCTTTTCCACCATTGATAAATACTTGATTCAACATTTGTGCAAATAACGACTAGAGCATTAAACATATATATAAATTATAGGTTACGTTCGGGTACCTTAATTACTCATTCGTAGGCCCACCAATATTAGGCTCAGATCTAAACCTAATCTCACATGATAAAATTTTAAGGTATCCAATGAGTATGAATATTTTAATCATCCTTAAGTTGACTAGATTTGGCAATAATTATCTTATAGCATATAGATACAGGTGTGGAGTTAAGTCATAATGAAATTATAATATTTTAGATATTTACTTTACTATAAGTTTAGGAAAATAGAAATACATGTTAACTATTATATAGTTATTTCTTTCAACCATCGATAAATACTTGATTCAACATTTCTGTATATGACTAGAACATTAAGTATATATAAGCTATGATTGTGATATTTACCAATTGATTAGAGAGAAATTAAGCATTATATTAGTGAGAGTGACATATGTAACACAAATTGGGTGGTGGATGTTTGTGGCTTGTCAAGTCACAAGGAATGTGGTGTTACCGACCAATGTAGGGAGACATACATGCACAAGATATGTCCCAGCTATAGAAGCTAGCAATTGTGTTTTCTTAGAGATCAGACATTCATAAAGTATCTAAAACATTTATAAATAATTAAAGGATTTATCTAACATGTGCACATTTTAAGGTTTCTTTTGATTGGTTAGTAGAGCATCTCATATCTTGAAATCTACAAAAATTGATTTAAAATATAATTTTTAATGTTTGAAAAACTCACTTGACCAATAAAAAAAAACCTTAACATGTGCCATACTTACTGATTTGATTCTTGCAATTGTAAAGTAAATAAGGGGCGTCGTGTTTTTCTCCCTCTTTCATCTGCTGGCATGGGCTGTCGCTGTTTTGGCGGCGATAGTCCTTCCTGTTTTATAGACAGTGTTGAAAATTCCTACGTCGTAAGGGTCCATTTCTCTCTTTATGAGAGTGTTACTTTGTTTCTAGAGTTTTGTAATCTCAGTGTTCTGAATCAGAGATCCCACGACGTCGATCTGATATGGAATATTGAAATATTAAAATTTGAATTAATTCATCCACTGATTTAATGTCTAATTGTTTCTAAAACCTTAAAAAAATGATATTCGACTTTAAATTTTAACTAATTAATATGTCAATAAAGTGATTAAATTGATTATCATTATTTTTTTGATTAAATTATATAATTCTATCTTTTAAAAACTTAACTAAAAAATTATATTTCTTTTAGATAAAATCATTAATTACTTTCATAATATATACCTCACCTTTTCTTGCCTCACATTGTTGGCATATAATTTTTCAATAAAATATATATTTTATATTTAAAGGGAAGTGGGACCAATAATTCATATTCTTCCCTACTCAACTACAAATAACTAACAAAAGCACACAAACCGTCCCACATGGAGATGACTCATCAATGAAGAATAAAACGATGAACAATTAAGAAAATTTGTGAACTTTTAAAGACTTTTTATTGAGCTTACGGGGGTGACTCACTCACTCTCATTACTTTTTCCTATCATAGAGAGAGTGTGACTACTATGGTACTGTTTGTGTGTAAAAGTGATGCAAATATGGATGCCAAATAGGACCTTTAATTTCAAGATAAGAAATACTTGAAGTTAGGAATGGTCATATAAGTGAAGTACAAGTAAACTAATATGATCTTTGTATTTGAATTCAAATATATATAAAATATTAAACAATTTTGTATTTTGTCAACACATGGAAGTTTGAAAATGATTTTTTTTTTTGATAAAAATAAATATTTGTCATTAAAAGTAAGAAGCATGGATAAGACATCTTTTTACCTTATTTTGAACTCGTTAATGTTGAACTATGATCTATCTAAGATAAAATTTGAAGATATTTATTAAATATAAATATATTTTTATAATCACTGTTGTGTATATGCAATTAATAGTAATTCAAAGCAACTAGAGATTTAGAGTTGACAAAACGGAATTATAAATTTTTTTAATTGATACCAAATTTTCACAGAAGAATTGAAGGAAGTGTAGCAAAGAAATTAAAGGGCAACAATGAGAATGTGTGTGTAATATATATAAATATATACACATATAACACATGCATGTATTTAATCAATAATATTGGAAAGGAATATTTTTGGAGAAAAAAAGGGATTAAATGTTATAGGTATATCTATCTTTCGGCAAACATTCGTAGGCACCATACCTTTTGCAGATGTGATATGCCTACCAACCCTATTTTATAATCAATGCTACCAAAACCCTTTCTCATATGCTACTATATATATATATATATAATTTGTATATTACGTATATACGTTTATATCAACGAAGTAAGGATACTTTAAAAATTGTGCCGTATTGATATCGATTACGTACCTGTAGTTGTATTATATGAATATTTTAAGCACTTGAAAAATATTATAAAATACAAATGACATATTATATATATATTATAAAATGTGACTATGTTTTTATCTAATTTCATTTTTGTTATATTTGAACTTCATTGTTTTTAGATTAACAAACAAAATGTTTATAGTTTTACAAGAAAAAAAAAATCATATAAATTTATATTTTATAACGTTATTATTCAAATAAATGTTGTCGTATCTATACTCCATAATTTTCAAAATTAGCCATACCTCGTATTTATATCTGTACTCGTGCAACGGTGCAAGATAGGTTTCTATGTATGTATAAATTAGTTATGAGGTTTTGATTTTGATATTGATACTAACCGTATAGATAGAAATCAATTGACTTAATTATTTAGCTAAATCCCAAATTATCTCCCTAAAATTTGACGAATTTGCCCGCTTAATGTTTAAAATGGTACATAATTAATTCAATTAATTAACTTTTAAACAAGTGACTAATCAACCTCATCAACTAATCCATAATCAACAGTTGGTGAGATTGATTCTTAGAGTAAGTTCAGTCAACAATTAACAATTGCAACTAGAATTAACACACAATCAACAATATAATGAGAGCTTAGAACTAAGAATTATCGCATTAAATCAAAATGTATCTCATATATAAATCAAACTCATAGAATCAATAAAAATCATGTTTACATAAGAGAATCCATAGAGTTAAACAAGCTCAATATCATCTATAATACAAAAACACAATAAAAGTATACAAACTCACTAAATGTTGATCTGATGCTCTATCCATCTCGTCTTCACTCCAAGCCAAGCCTCCTAGCCACTCATAGATTAAGGAAATCGAGCTCTAGCTCCCACACCAACTGAGTCAACCATGGAGAAGGTTGAAGGACCAAAAATGGCGAAGAGGGGGAGAGAGTTGAGAGAAAATGAATTGAATGGTGGCTGAGGTGTGTGTGTGTGTGAATCAGGGGCTAATTAGGTCAAAAAGTGCAATAAATTTCGGGGACTAGATCATGGGTTTCGGGTTAAAAGAGTTGGGGATCGATTCACGTCCAAAATCACTAAAAAGTGCATAAAACGAGATTCTCGCCGGTAACTCGCCTGATTTGTGCTTGCGGGCGAATGATATTGGAAAATCATTGTGTTGTGAGTTCGTTGCGGACAAGGGTGGCGGCAAACCTGGTGGCGGACTCCTACAACCTTGTGGGAAGATCACTGTTTAGCTCCCGACAATTAATTCTACTTCGTTCCCGGGCTTCTTCCACTTCAATCCTCAGGTCATTTGCTCCTCAAAATCTACAATTGCATCAAAATAAACATGTAAAATCTCAAGGTAAAAGATAAATATAGTTAAATAAGCAAAACCTGAGAGAATTACACTTAGAAACCGTAAAAGGACCAAAATGCAAATGTGATCTAGATGCCATGAATATCGTATCTAGAGGCCTAAATCACCTAAATAAAATAGGTTATAAAACATCACAAAACACTGCCTAAGGCCTCTAGAAAACAAGGTATAAATTGAACTGGTCAAAAACACTCTCATACCCTTGAGCCATTCAATCACCAAGCATTTTCTAATTTTCTTTACTTTTGCTTATTATTTTGTTGACCAATTTACTTGCCCAATTCTTTTTTTAATTTTAATTTTACTTTTGAACACTCGAGACTCTTTTTTAACTCTTTTTACACTTCTTTTCTTTCTTTTGCTCTTTTTCTATTTGGTAATCCTAACTCAAGAAGATAAGAATACAGAAAAACAAAACACGAAAAAGACGCTAAAAGGGTCCAACAACACGAGGACTAGTACTTGCAATCAAAGGCACAAAATGGTTAAGCAAGGGAATATGTTTGAGGTTTGAGTATGAGAAGGGTGAAAATGGAATGCCTTTATCATGTCAAACACATCAATGCTTATTTTGCTTCCAAACAAAATCTAAACAAGTTCTTGTGAAACAGATCAAGGCTCAACACTTCCAACTTGGTAAGAAACCCTCATAAATGATCATCAAGAACTCAAGTGAATAATAAAGTTTGAGAAAACCTAAATTCAGTCACTCAACAGTCAAACAGAATATGTCATAGCTACAAAGTCAAAGAAATAGGTAACTGATCAATTCTAAATCAAACAAGCACTCTCCCTAAACTTAGCTCGAATCAAGAAAACATAATGAAAAAGTAGGATCACACCAACCAGTACAATAAGAAACCGAGAATAAAGGAGTAAAATCCAACAAAAGACAACTGAAAAACAACTCTAAAAATCTTAAAGTAGACTCAAAATAAAACCCCTAAAAGCTTCAACAAAGCTAAAATCCACCAACAAGTCTCTCCCCCACACTTAAAACTCAACATTGTGCTTAATGCTTAAGACAATGAAAAACAAAAGAATAACAGGTAAGAAACAACATATCAACCCCAGACTAAAACTCAGGAGATCAAACAGATAGCAGAAACAGCAGAAAAAGTATTCAAAACACAAAAGCTACTCCTAAAACTACTCAGAAGAATCCCTCCCCCACACATAAAATATTGCAATCAGCCTAGGCAGACAAATAGTCAAAAATGGAGAAGGATAAGAAACATCCTAATTCATGGTGGCTCAAAATGCTCAGTGCTAGTATCCAACGAGCTCTACAAAGATGGGTTGTGACAAAGCAACTTATCAACCCATTCACAATTGACTTCAACTTATCATGTTGGGAAATCACAGAGGGAGCGCAGCGGAAAAATTAAAAAAAAAAACTTGATAAAACTAAAAGCTAACTCTGTGATTCCTTCCAGGATCCACTAACTATGTTTATACCAGATAAGAAAAGGATGTTTACCTAGTTTCAATCGGTGACTTATCGTGTTCGCGAATTTGAGAAGTCCACTGAGTGTCCTTCCTCTACCGGTGATCCACACGAGCAGTTTGGCAGATGCCTAGGTGCTAGCCTCCTTCACTTCTTCCCAAGTGAATACGGGAACTCTATCTATGATTCTTGAATAATCAAGAAGTGTTCTTGATTATCAAGATTGATTTGGAAGTACTAATATTATCAGGTGCAGGTCCAATTCTCTTTCTTCAAGAAAATCGACTCACTCTCATAATATTAGGACTAGGCGATTTTCACTCTCAATAGGTGCTCTAGGCGAAATTCTTGGTCTGAC
>QANZ01022874.1:21627-45550 GCA_003254925.1 Chamaecrista fasciculata
GGTTTGGGGTTTTAGAGTTTTGGGTTTGGGATTTGGGGTTCTAGGGTTTGAGGTTTTAGAGTTGAAGGACTAAATTGAAATGTTTAGAAGAATTTTGGGACACTTTAGAATTTTAGGGTTTAGGGTCTAGGTTTTAGGGTTTGGAGTTTAGGATTTTAGGATTTAGGGTTTAGGGTTTGGGGTTTAGGGTTTAGGGTTTAGGGTTTTTAATACTTTTAAGGACTAAACTAGAATGTTTGGAAGAGTTTTGGGACATTTTACAATTTTATTTTGGGGATTTGGGACTAAACTGGAATGTTTGGAAGAGTTTTAGCACATTTTACAATTTTATTTTGAGGATTTGGGACTAAACTGGAATGTTTGGAAGAGTTTTGGGACATTTTACAATTTTATTTTGAGGATTTGGGACTAAAATGAATGAAGATGATGTAAAAGAGGGGAAATTGAGAATAATGAGATAAAAATATAACTCAGGGACCTATTTGAATTATGAATGAAATATTTTTTTTTATTATTAATGCTGATGTGGCAGGCACAGTTGGCTTTTTTTTTTTTGTTTTCCAACTGCTGACGTGGCACTTAACGTTTTCAGGGACCAATTTGACTAACGTTAGTAAAATTCGGGGACCTATTTGTCAATTTCCATAAATCAGGGACCAATTTGTCAGCGACCCAATAATTCGGGGACCAGTTTGGGAGTTTACTCGTTTCTTTTTCTTAGCAATAATAGATAAGCTTAAGAACACAGAGATACTCAGATAAAGCCACTACTTGAGCATATAAGCTATTCAAACAGATTTCTAATGAAATAAAACTAATCTTTAACTCTAAAGATAAATGCGGAATATAATGGAGAAAAGATAAGGAATAATGACATAGTAGATTTATAATGGTTCAGAATAAGATACTAGTCCTCAACAAAGGATTTTCTCTTAAACCTACGTCCAGTCCCCAAACACAAAGTAAGGGATTTTACATTATTGCTGGGCAAACTAACCAAATTACTATTGGCACTCAACCACTCACGGATCACCACTAGGGTTTCACACTTTTACAGTTTCTTAAACCACAAGTCCTCACGGGTAAGAATAAGGTTCCTCACAACAACTCCTCTTACAGTGCAACCACTCACGGATAACCAATTTAGGGTTTCACAACAACCGAGGGTAGGTAACCTATTACCACTAGGAGGTATACGAACGAATTAGACAGTTTCAAGAAGTATATAGAAGGGGTTCTCTCACAAAGAGATAGGTTCACACACAAAGGTGAATTGTCACAAAGACTAATCCCACAAAGGGTTTTCACAAAGAGTTTGCACTTAACAACTTCACAAAGAAATTCTTTTCAGCGAAAATTAGCACACAACATTAGCTTCTTCAACATTTGAATTCTTCAGCTTATATAGTGAGCAGCTTCAGTAGCTTGATATGGAATCTTTCTTTAGCCTTGAATACTCCAACGGCTAGGAACAAAAGTATCTTCAAGAAATTCGATTTGTCTGAGCCTTCTTCAATGTCTTGACGACATTTCCAGGTTGCTCATCTGATATTTATGACATATAGACGTTGAACAGCAATTAACATGGTCAAAATATGAAAGTTTAAAAACTTTCCTTGTAAGGGTTCCTTGACCTGCGGGTTAGGAGCAATTAGCATAATTCTTTCCAAATATAGATTTAGCAATTAATAATAACTTCAACGGTCAGCTTATAACTTTCTCAAAGTTCATAACACGAAGTTAATGATATAGAGCAAGTTCAGCACTTGATTTATTTAAGATATAAAGGTCAGCTTATAGATTAGTAGGTTTCCTACATAGTTCCTTTAACCACAGCGATAATTAGGGAATAAGTATAACTCTCAGATTTCTTTCCTTTTTTAAATGGATTAACTAATAATCACTGATTATATAATGAATGAAATTCTAATCTTACTCAATCATGATCTCTCAATTATATTGTAATATTTAGAGCAATATTCCGAGACTTAAATGATCTTTCAAATTAAACTTCATTATTTTATAAAAATACATTGTGACAAGCCAATATTTAATATATATCCACTAAGAATTTTTGGCAATTATGAAAACACACAAAATTAATTTGATTACAACAAAATAAATAAATTAATGCCAGCCTAAGAATTATTTTATATTCTAGCGCTTAATTAAATAATATAAACATATAAAAAATTTATCCCAACACGATGTTTAGGCTCTGATCATAGGGAAATAACCAAAACTTTTATTAGATCCCATATCTCCTATTGATGGCTTTTGCCTCTCTAAATGGTGTTTCTATTCTAATTCGCAATGTGAGGCGATGCTCTGAGTGTGGAATGACGAGCTCTATTTATAGGCATGAGAATAAACTTGGGCCGCAAGTTGTGGAACTGATTTGGCCTTGGGTCACGAGATTTGCCGACGGCCCAAGATGGCGGCACAGCGAGATATGCGGGATATCTCAACTGCATCTTGATATCTTGAATCCTGGTCATTCAAAACATATCTTTTAACCATTAATTTGCGTATGCCGTGAGAATTCCTACTTGGGCCGCCGGCTCAAGTAACGGCATAGCCTAAAATCACGTCGGCGGCACACATGGCGGCACAAGAATATCTTGTGCGATTTGATATCCTCTTGTTGATTCTAGATGTTTCCATTTTGGTTTGGCCCTGTTTGGATATCTAAAATATTGAAAACCCCATTAAATAACACTTATTTGTAAAATACAATAAATAAACGCTAAATAATCTATTTTATCCACTTTATGATGCCATACCTTGGTGCAGCCCTTAATATATTAATTGGTCTAATTACAATATATTATTATTTTAAACACATGAAAAGAAGGCCAAATAACTTGTCAATATTTGGGCTGATCAAATCCCCCACACTTAAAACTTTGCACTCCTGAGCAAAGGTACGAAGTAGAAGAAAAGAGAATGTGCCAAAGAATCAAGTAACTATCCCAAGTTCATGATTCAAGGCCAGCACATATTCATAACCTAGAACTAGTGAATTCACCAAGCAAGTAACTCTGTAAAGTACTGTATTCCAATTTCTATAAGACCAATTCCAAAAGTGTATCACTCTCCTCACTAATTGGGTATTTTTCTCTCAAGTCGTACCTTAGACTAAGTTTCCTACCATATGCTTGTAGAAATTCTCAAGGTCTCCACCACAAGTGTTAAATTATCCAAAATAGAGAGGTCTTTAATAGGGTTGTAATGAATGGAAAAAAAAGCCATATAGAATAAGTGTATGAAAAAGAAAGGAATTTTGGTGTTTAATGTTGACATTCAAGGTTTAATTTAGTATACTTGAAAACCAATACTTGATGAAACTTTCATCCTCTTTTCCAAGGGAAATTGCCAATTTACTTGAAGCTCATATATTTTTCTAAGAGTCAATAGGCACAAGACTCTTTTCTTTTGTTTGGCCAAACTTTTTCTCTTGCTTTTCTTTTGATTTTTCTTTTCTTTTTATTTCGCAAGATACTTTTTTTTCTTCATATATATTTTTTTTCTGAATATAACTGGAAAACCCAATCCTAAGAGGGACGATGGCAAAAACTTCTACTAAAAGAAATCCTGATAGTCATATTGAAAACACCCTAATCGAAAGGCTCAAAAGGGCTAACAAGGGATAATGTGTTTATGACTTGTGTTTGAGATAAAAGGGTGACTGGACCCGTCGTAAGGTGGTCAAAATACAGAAATTAATGCACTACAGTGGTGCAATCCGAGTCGATCTCTCGAGGAACTTACTTATATAGTTTAAAAGTGAATAGTACTTTAATTTTTACTAAACGGGAAAAGGGTAAAGGAAATAATTTGGAATGTTGGTCTATTACCTAAGACACGAATTAAATTAAGCAATAAATATTTAGTGATTTTTAACTAAAGGACTAGATTGAAAGAAAACAATAAATAATAAACGAATTAACCAAATTGAGAAGATACTCGATAGAGCGATTGGATTTAGCAATCATCACTACTAACGATAAGTGGAGCATCTCACACAAATCATCCTAAGGTAGTCATTAATTACTTAATGACTTAGATTAACAATTTAATCATGAAAAGACCTTAAACAAGATAATTCATAACTAGAACTGAAAACCTTCATTCAATTGATGATAAAAGAACAATCAAGAATCATAAATCTTAACAACAAAAACTATTGTCAAGACACCAAGGTCTTAATCAATAAACAGGAATTATAACTAGTTCTTAGGTTCAACAAGAAATCAAGAACAAGAAAGTAAAACCCTAATTCAAGTGTGAGAAAACTCCCTTAAATGTAGACCCTAGTTCATGCTTTGCTCCAATGCTCCTCCGGGCGTAGGTGTTTAGCTGCTCATGCTGGAAAGATGAACAATATCATATTGAATTGCCATGATCCCACAAGAACTTTGAGATGAAGAATATTGCTCTATTTTCTATGGTGCTCTCTACTCTTTGAGCTCTCGGAATTCGCGATTTTAGAATGAAATGTCGAGCTCTATTTATAGCCTTGAGTAATATGCTTGATCCGCAAGTCAAGGAGCGATTTTGGACTACGGCCGTCAGCTGCGCCGGCGGCCCAACACGGAGGCGCGACTAAAAACCCGCGATTTTTCGATTATTATCTCCGTATCTTGAATCCTAGTCGTCCAAATTATATGTTTAAACTTCGGAATAACCTGCGCCGCGAGATTTCCAATTTGGGCCGTTGGCTCAAAGTGACAGCACAACACAAAATCCGCGCTGAAGATATTCGCTGACATCATACTCCTCTCAAAGTCTCGCGCCGCTGGAAGTCCTGATTTGGGCCGGCGGCCCAACACGATTGCGTAAAACATTTTGTACTTTTTGTGATCCTCTCGTCGATTCTAGACGTTCCCCTTTGGTTAGACCCTATTGGGATGTCTGAAACACTGACCAGCCCATTAAATAGCACGTATTTATAAAATACAATAAATAAACACTAAATAAACTATTTTTATCCATTTTGTTATGCCATACCTTAGTGCAGCCCTTAATACATTAATTGGTCTAATTGCAACATATTAGCATTATAAACATGTAAAAAGAAGACCAAATATCATATCAATATTTGGGCTGATCAAATCCCCCACACTTAAGACTTTGCACTCCTGAGCAAAGGTACGAAGTAGAAGAAAAAATAACATGCCAAAGAATCAAGGAACTTTCCCAAGTTCATGATTCAAGGTCAGCAGATAGTCATAACCTAGAGCTAGAGAATTCACCAAGCAAGTAACTCTGTGAAGTAGCGCGATCTAATTTCTATAAGACCAATTCCAAAAGTGTATCGCTCTTCTCACTAGTTGGGTATTTTTCTCTCAAGTCTTTCCTTAGACTAAGTTCCCTACCATATGATTATAGAAATTCTCAAAGTCTCCACCACAAGTGCCAAATAATCCAGAATCAAGAGGTCTTTAATAGGGTTGTAATGTCAGAATAAAGGCTAATATTTGTAACAAGGAATAAAGAGGGAAAATAAAGGAAAATTGGTGTTCAACTAAAACTTTCTCTTCAAGTTTTTCCTGACAATTCAACTCTACTTATCCACCAAAAGAAAATAGCTAGTTCATGTAAGGCTCATTTGAGTCATATGGCCCAAGACTCTATTCTTTTGATTGATCAGTCTTTTTCTCTTGATAAGCTCGTATGATAATACTTTGATACTTGAGCTTCTCAAAGATACTTTTGCTCGACTTATATATATATATATTTTTCTTTTGTCGAGATCTTTTTCTTTTCTCTTTTTTTTTTTCAAATATTGCTCGCTAAATTAACCCTTGAGAGTTGAATTGCAAAGTCCATCTCTACGAGAAAATTTAAAAGTTACACCTTATAGTGTATAGGCTCAAAGGGGCTAACAAGGGATAATGTGTTGATGGCTTGTGTTTGGGGTAAAAGGGTGAAGAAACAAAAGCCTCTATCATATGAAGGATATTTAATCACATAAAGCTTTGACCAAGAATTAAGACAAGTTCTAGTGAAAACAAAACTAAGAGACTAAAATGTCACTCAAAAGATAGGAAATATTTAGGCTTAAGCTTCAAACTAGGCTGGGTTTCTCTCAAATTGGTCTATAAAAATTAAATAATACTACTAAACCTAGAAAATTACTCAGATATTCTAAAGCTATAGAAAACAACTAAGACTAAACTCTTATCATAAATATGAAATTGTTCACTCAAGACTTCAAAACATATTAAAAATTCAACTGATTCAAATTCTACTCAAAGAGTGAAAAATAAAAGTGTAGAATACTCAAATCAAGCACCAGGATAAGTAGGAAAAAATAAAAATTTTAAATTATAAATTTATAAGATTTTCAAAATAGTACCTAAAATTTAAAATTTTTGGATAAACCAAAATGTAAGTTACTCTAACTTACTCCTCTCCCCCACACTTAAAACTTAACATTGTCCCCAATGTTAGAATTAAATAGGAGTAAAGAACTAAGATAAGAGTGTGAATTTCACTCTTCTCTTCCCCACACTTAGAAGAACACATTGTCCTCAATGTTTAAGGGCAATAAAAATAGGGGAAGGAAAAGAGGAGATTTAAAATTTGGGAAAAATTTTGAATTTATAATGAGAAAACGCAGCTTATCACAAAATATCATTAAGAGGGCTTTCAACGCAATAAATCCTAAAAACAAAACGAAACAAAATAAAAACGGAAACAAAATAATAAAGGCGGAAATGAAAACCTACATCTTCTTTCCTCCCCCACACTTATATTTCAGTTAATCCTAAACACATGAAATTAAGGCTAAATAAGTCCAAAACACATGCAATCAAGTGTAAAACTAAAGAGCAAGCAAGGGGAGATAGAACCTGGATCTAAGTCGAGGCTTGTGCAAGGAAGGGCTTCAAGAGATTCCCATTGACCAAACTCTTCATTCCGGTTGCATCATCTTCAATTTTGATTGCTCCGTATGGGTGGACTTCAAGAACAGTGTAAGGGCCATCCCATCGGGTCTTAAGCTTGTCGTCCCGGAATTTGAATCTAGCTTTAAACTTCAAGACCTTCTCCCTTGCTTGGAAATTCTTCTGGAGAATGCCTTGATCGTGAATCTTCTTAGTCTTCTCCTTATAGAGATTTGAGCTCTCAAAAGCATCTAGCCTCATCTCCTCTAACTCTTGCAATTGCAGTTTTCGCTCTTCTCCACTAGCTTCATAGTCTAGATTGCACCTTCTCACAGGCCAATAAGCTCGGTGTTCAAGTTCAATCGGGATGTGGCAGAATTTTCCGAAAACAATTCTATAAGGTGACATCCCGATTGGAGTCTTGAAAGCCGTCCTATAGGCCCACAAGGCTTCTTCTAGTCTTGAAGACCAGTTCTTACTTCCTGGCTTCACTATTCTCTCCAAAATTCTCTTGACCTCCCTATTTGAAACTTCAACTTGGCCATTGGTTTGGGGGTGGTAGGCTGTAGAGGTTTTATGAACTACACCCATTTATCTAAAAAGATTTTCAATAATTCTGTTGCAAAAATGAGTACCTCTATCACTCAATATAGCCCGAGGAATGCCAAATCTACAGAAGATATTACTCTTCATAAACTTCGCTACCGTTTGGGCATCGTTCTTCCAAGTAGGTGTAGCTTCAACCCATCTAGAGAGATAATCAACAGCTAATAAAATGTAGGTGTAACCATTAGAAGTAGGAAAAGAGCCCATGAAATCTATTCCCCAAACATCAAACACCTCACAGAACAACAAGGGTTTCTGAGGCATTTCATGCTTTTGAGAATTCCCCCCAAAACGTTGACACACATAACAAGTTTTGCAAAATTCATGTGAGTCTTTGAAAAGGGTAGGCCAATAAAAATCAGCATCAAGGACCTTCCTAGAGGTTTTCTTAGCACTAAAATGCCCACGACACACCAAATTATGGCAAGCTTCTAGAATAGCGGAGGTTTCCCATTGAGGAACACAACGACGTATCACTTGGTCAGAGTAAATTTTCCAAAGATTAGGCTCTTCCCAAAGGTAATACTTTGCTTCACTTTTAAGTTTCTGAACCTGCGAGTGAGACAGAGTAGGAGGTGTTACATTAGCAACCAAATAATTTACTATATCACCAAACCATGGTAAAGCACTATCTAAAGAACACAGAGGAGAGTCAGGGAAATCATCAATGGAAGAGTTAAGATCAACTCCCTCAGTTTTGTGAGGTAATCTACTGAGATGGTCTGCTACATGATTTTCTACTCCTGCTCGATCTCGAATCTCAACATCAAATTCTTACAGGAGAAATGCCCACCTCAGAAACCTACCTTTTGAATAAGGCTTGGCCCATAGAAATTTCACGGCTGCATGGTCAGTGAAAATAGTAACTTTAGAATTCGATAAATATGGTCTAAATTTTTCCAAAGCGTATACCACCGCATAAGGTTCTTTTTCAGTCGTGGTATAATTCACTTGAGCTGGGCCAAGGGTGGAAGAAGCATATGCAATCACCCTTGGTAACTTGTTCTCCCGCTGACCTAACATGGCACCTACTGCAAAGTTAGATGCATCACATGAAATTTCAAATGTTAAGTTCCAATCAGGAGCAGCTAAAATAGGAGGAGAAATTAGAGAAGCCTTAAGATTGTCAAAAGCAATTTTACAAGAGTCATCAAAGACAAAATTGGCATCTTTTATAAGAAGAGATGTTAGTGGACAAGCAATAGCACTAAAATTTCTAATAAATCTCCTATAGAAACCTGCATGCCCCAAGAAGGATCGAACCTCCTTCAGGTTAGTAGGGTATGAGAGAGTTTCAATAACATCAATTTTTTCTCAATCCACTTCTATTCCTTTCTTGGAGATCAAGTGACCTAAAACAATGCCATAGTCAACCATAAAATGACATTTTTCAAAGTTTAAAATTTAGCTCTTTTCAATGCACCTTTTCAAAACTTTTCTTAAATGATTTAAAAAAACCTCAAAGGAATCACCATATACTGTGAAATCGTCCATGGAAACCTCAATGCTATCTTCGAGGAAGTCATTGAATATGGCTTGCATGCATCTCCGGAAGGTGCCCAAGGTGTTGCAAAGGCCAAAGGGCATCCTCCTATATGCGAAAGTTCCAAACAGGCACGTGAATATGGTCTTCTCTTGATCTTTCGGAGCAATAGGGACCTGAAAATAACTTGAAAAACCATCCAAGAAACAATAGTGCGATTTCCCTGCAAGTCTTTCAAGCATTTTATCAATAAAAGGAAGAGGAAAATGATATTTTCGCGTTGCTTCATTAAGTTTTCTATAGTCACTGCAAACGCGTTACGAGTTTTCAACTCATGTAGGAATCAACTCATCTTTCTCATTTTTCACAACAGTTATTCCACTCTTCTTTGGAACAACTTGCACAGGACTCACCCATTCACTATCAGAGATGGGGTAAATAATACCCGCACTAAGGAGTTTTGTAACCTCCTTCTTAACAACATCTAAGATTAGGGGATTTAACCTTCTCTATGGCTGTCTTTTTGGCTTAATATCATTCTCTAAAAGGAGTCGGTGAGTGCAAATGGCAGGGTTTATGCCAGGTATATCTGCTAAAGACCAACCTCAAGCTCCCTTATGTTCTCTCAACCTCCCAATTAATCTCGACTCTTCTTCCCTAGAAACACTAGTAGAAATAATCACTGGTAACTTCTTATTTTCTTCCAGGAAAGCATACTTGAGGTTGGAGGGTAAACTTTTAAGCTCAAGGGTGGGCGGTTTAATAATGGAAGGGACGAATTTTGTAACTTCTAAAGAGGAAATGCTACACTCCCCCACACTTTTAGGAATAGTGCCCACACTATTGTAGTCTAAAACTCCGTTGACTTCCTTGTCTTGAACATGGTCAGCCACCTCTGCATGGTTATCTATCCAAACATCATGTAAGAATTTGATAGAATGAGACAAAACAATGAATTGCATAGAATTGTCAGAGGAGGAGTCAGAGTTAGGGATTGAGCTTGTTGGCTCGTCTCAAGAGTTTACAGGCTTGGGAGTCTCCAAATTCTCCAATGGTTCCTCACTGATGCCAATGGAAGATTGAGTGTTGCGATCTTGAGTAGAATCCTCAGCAACAGCAAGTCCTGCACATGAAACACTAAAGCTCTTGCTAGAGCTAACTTTAGCAGCAACAGTCGAATCATCATAAACATAATTTGTGCTAAATTTGATAGAGGTACGTGGTTAGTACGATCAACTATCGAGTAGTTGAGACTAGTCTCATTTCCTCCACAGGCACAAATATCAGGGGGGAAAAGAAAGAGAGAAAAGGGAAAACAAGATCATCATTAGTGATGGAGATTGTGCCCTAGGGCCAATCATTTTATATGTATGAACATATTGTTTGACTGATTTATGAATGATAAATTATGTCGTTATCATATTATTAGCATGCTTACTATGATAACAGTCCCTGATTAATTATGTGATAATTATTCTAAATTGTCCCTGGTCGATTATTCACGTGGGAACGTCAATGAACCAACACCAGCAAGACTTCGGTGTATAGAGATACACGCATGTGATGCTTCTTGAGAGTCATGGTGCAATTATGTAATGGGTTACAAGTTGCTGGACCGACCCGGAGAGTCTTGCATGGGTTTAGTCCTGAGCTAGTCTCTCCTGTACACCTGTCACGATGCCCTTAGACCTGAGGTCTTCATTATTCCAGCGTTGTAGATGCTGAACTTTGGCCTAGTCCAACGTTGCCCGAAACAGGGTAGCCATACAGGCTAGGTACGGGTTTAGTTGTTTGTCGTGCTGAGGAATGTGGTTGACCAATAAGGAATTTTGTCCCTCATTAAGTTGAGAGATATTTGACTGGGTCCCTTGATGAGTTTGACCAAGGAATGTGTGGCCACACAGGGTAATGGGACTAACTCAAGGAATCGAGAAAGTTATGGTTTGGATTACAAGGATGACTTTCCCATGCCTTATCCATGACCAAAATATCGTGTGACAATAGGGATTATGACAAGGTGGTACTAAGGTTAAGTCGTTGATGTTAAAACGATAACTCACGTGTTTTGGGTAGTCGTGATGGCTTGCTAGAGTCCGCTCTCGACTTGTGAGTCATAGAAATGGCTTGCTGCCAATTTCACATGAGGCTTGCTGGGTCACACATGAGCAGGATCAAGATACTGTAATGGGACACGAATTAGGGTTAATTCGTGAGTCACTTTAGTGACACAATTTAAGACATAGTTGAATGTCTTAGGACATGAAGTCTTGTCTTAAATAAAATCTACATTTGAAATATTTAAATTTGTTAGACAAGTTTAAATATATTAATTGTTAAATAGTTAATTTGATTAATCTATTTACAATTGAATTCTCATTTAGAATACTTATGAATCCATGTTCACACATAAAGAATCTAAAGGTTTGCATGCATGCCACGCACCCAGACGCCAAAGCAACCATGCAAATACTTATGCACTAACTTCCTATTTTGAAATATCTTTACAGGTTAGTAAGGAAACCTGATCGAAGGTTCAAGACCAATCATCTTCCATCACTACAACCAACACTCTTACAATTCCTATGGATCAAACAAAAAGAATCTCATTCAAGTTCTGGCCTTGCCAACAGTGAACAGTGATCATGCAAACGAAGAAATCAACCTTCGTAATCAACTACAAAGTCAAGCGACTGAGATGGCTTTCATGAAAACCCAAATAACCGATATGGGTAATTACCTTAACATCATACTAAGGTCAACAAAAGAAACCAGTGGGTAACAAGTCCCCACTCCAACTCTGGCAGGGGGACAACATGTTAGCCCAACTCTTCCCAATGTCGCTCCGATGATTGCCCTCATGGCAACACAAGGACAAAGGGACCCACTATTCTTAGAGACCGCTCCTACAACGACTCTTGGGCAAGACGTTCACTCTAGCAATGCCATTACAACAATGGATTCTGTTACATCTCTTACCATAAAGATTCACATGCTTAGTGACCAACTCCAACAACAAACCATCAAGATGTCAGCACAAATGGCTGGCATCCACGATGATCTTAACGACTTGATTAGCATGGTCCAAGGAACCATTAAAATACAAGTCACAATTCCAAGTTGTGGAAAAACTATTGAATGCTCCAATACACTTGAAAGCACTCCACATAATGCAACTCTTGGAACTACCTCGAAGTCTACCCCTTTGGTAGCTCCGAGGGAAAATACTTTGCATGGGGAAGCTCCTATCACCACCCCGATATCTGTCATCCATACCACAACTCATAAAGAAGTGATTTCTTCAATGGAAACACCAGAACAAAATGATTCACCAACTTTGGAGACCGCTCCTTCGACGGCTCCAAGACAAGACATATGTCCCGTAGCACACATAGTGGGGGAAGGAGAAATATACAAAAATGACTCGTTAGTGGTTGATTCTGATGTTACTCATGTTCTTATACCTGCTGATCAACCCAAAAGTGAACAAGTTATTTGGCCTTCTTTTGATATGTTTTAACTAATAATATATTATAATTAGACCAATTAATATGCTAAGGGTTGCACCAAGGTGTGGCGAAATAAAGTGGATAAAATAGGTTAATTTGCGTTTATTTATTGTACTTTATAAATAAGTGCTACTTAATGGTTTATTTAGTGTTTCAAATATCCAAACATGGCCAAACAAAGAGGGAAATATCAGAATATTCGAGAGGATCACGTCGAGCACAAGATATTCTTGTGCCGTTGGATGAGCCACTGGCGCAAGGGAGGTAAATCCCGCGACGCAAGTATCTGAGAGGGATATAACGTCAGCAAGTAAGCTTCAGCGCAATATCATGTTGAGCCGTCACTTAAGCCAACGGCCCAAGTGGGAAATCTCGCGGCGCAGATAATTCCGAAGCATTACAGTATATTTTGGACGGTTAAGATTCAAGATACGAAGATATAATCGAAATATCGCAGATATTTTGGTGCGCTTCCGTGTTGGGCTGTCGGTGCAAGCAATGACCCAAGCGCAATTTTCTTCCTTGACTTGCGGACCAAGCACACTACTCAGTACTATAAATAGAGAGCGTCATTCCACACTCAGAGTTGCTCAATACGCTCAGCTCACACAAATTCACAGCACTCAACTCATTTAGTATAGTTTAGAATAGTTCTCTGCCTAGAGCATGAGTAACTAAATAGGTAGATACTTGAGGAATACCTCAAGGATGTGACTTGAGTTCACTATGTTTCGTTGTAGAGTCCAGATGTTGATGTTGCATTTATGAGGTATGATCAACTCCTTCATAGGTAATTGTTGAAGTTGTTTATATATTAGATTTATAGATCGGTACTTTGTTAGGGAATGAAACTTGACATTCCTAGAGTTTGTCTCTTTCACGATTAATAAAGTTTGCTCTTATGAACATGTTATTCACATGGTCGGTTGCTTAAGAGTGTTCTATCTATCTTGGAAATATAATCAGGATTATTATTGATATATATATATATGTTTGTTCATTGTTCCGATACTGCAATAATATAGATTGCCTTGAAGAGCTTTGACAAAGTGATCATAATCCATTATTGGTTGAGTGATCGGTCCTAATTTTATGTTTCTCACCATTGTTTGATTAATTGTGTTTTAGTCTAAATACATCATTTAACATGGTTTAGTAAATGCACATTAATTATCTATTCTCTATGATGAACGAACTATGATAGTCTATCTCTAGGGTTTTCTCTCATGTATTGTTTTGACTCATTATTACTCTTATCAAATCGTGACAACCCTAAATTCTCAATTACAAACCCTCCATCACAATTCTCTTAGTCTAATCACATCGAGTTCCGCGAGAGATTCGACCTTCGGTTGGCGTCTATACTATATTATAATAAATATAGTTATACTTTCGAGGCTCGAGGATAATTAAAGTTGGCTCGCTTGACACCTTACGACGGGTGTCCGACCAAGTTTTGGCGCCGTTGCTGGGGAACTATTTCTTGAGTTCCTAAGAAATTTTGATTTGTTTTGAGTCTTTTTATTTTTTCGTTTTTCAGTCTTTTATTTTTATTTTCGTTTTAGAGTCTTTTATTTTGTTTTGATTTTCGTTTTGTTTAGAGACTTTATGTTTATTTGATTTGTTTTAGTTTAATTTTATTTTTTTTGTTTAGTTTTTTTTATTATTTTCTAGTATATGCCTAGTAGACCTTTAGAGCCTATAGTTCCCCTAGATTTAGATTTAGATAAAACACTTAGATCCATAAAAAAAAAAGGTAAAAGAGTAGTTAAAATGGAAAACTCAGGCAATAACCGTAGGTTAGACAATGAAGAACGCGAAGAAGTTCGCCAAAATCAAGGTCTAGACAATGGACGTCTTAGACCGAGAAGATCTATTAGAGAGGCATCCCAATCTAACGAATAATATGAGGTCCAAAGAAATGTGTTCCCTCAAATCCAAACGGATTTTGAGATCAAAGGACCACTTTTCAATGGACTACCTAAGTTTCACGGATTGGCTAGTGAAAATCCCTTTACTCATTTGAATAATTTGTATCTTCACTGCCGAACCATGAAATCCCTAGCACCAAGTATAGAGGATGTGATGTGGAAAGTATTCCACCTCACCCTCGAAGGTAAGGCGCTAGAGTGGTATACTCATTTGGGAACTAATGAACGGACAGCTTATCTATCCTGGGAAAACCTTAGGAGATCATTTCTCGACAAATACTTTCCCAAAGCTAAAGCATCAGCCGCTAAACAGCAAATCTCTGCCATAGAACAACGAGATAACGAAACGTTACTCGAGTACCTAACTAAATACCAGGACCTATCAGTAAAGTGTCCTAATCATCAGTATATTGAGGAGCAAATAGTGGAGTACGGTTGTAGTGGACTCCTAGATGACGAGGCTGATCAAATTGATGTCGCGTCTAATGGATCCATTACTAAGTTAGATGTCGAGACCACTGTTGGGAAATTATAGAGCGAGCGCAGCGGAAAAGGTAAAAATTAAAATTTTTGCATAACCCTATAATTTTCTTCCAGGATCCACTAAATGTGTTTATACTAGAAAAGGAAAGATGTATACCTAATCAGACGGTAGCTTTAAAATTCACGATTCCTAGAAGTCCACAGCAACATGTGTCCTTCCTCTAAAATTCAATCGGTAGCTTTCAACTTGCGAATCTTGAGATTCAAAATGTAAGATCAAATCTTGCACTTGGCCCCACAAGAAATGCGCCATCTCCCTCTTTATTTTTAAGGAATTTAATAAATCAAAATAACAACCCTAACTCTTAGGAAGTTATAACCAACTTAATAATTCCCTAACAATATTGAATTAAAATATTACGTTAATATCTTAATTCAAAATTTGAATCTTGAAATCAAAATCAAATCTTGAATTCAAATTCAAACTTTGAATCTAATTAGTAAAACAATTTTATTAATTAAATCAATAATCCCCTAGAGTCCTCAAGCCTTGTTATCCTAATCTTGGAGAATTTAATAAATCAATAATCCCCTAACTTTTAGGAAGCTTATTTAATTTACTATTCCCTAATATTTTAAACAATAATTTAATTGTAAATAGATTAATCAAATTAACTATTTAACAATTAATATATTTAAACTTGTCTAACAAATTTAAATATCATAAACGTAGATATTATTTAAGACAAGACTTCATGTCCTAAGACATTCAACTTTGTCTTAAATCGTGTCACTAAAGTGACTCACGAATTAACCCTAATTCGTGTCCCATTACGGTATCTTGATCCTGCTCGTGTGTGCCACAGCAGGCCTCACGTGAAGTTGGCAGCAAGCCATCTCTATGACTCACAAGTCGAGAGAGGACTCTAGCAAGCCATCACGACTACCCAAAACACGTGAGTCATCCTTAATCCAAACCATAACTTTCTCGATTCCTTGAGTTAGTCCCATTTCCCTGTGTGGCCACACATTCTTGGACAAACTCATCGTGGGGCCCAGTTAAATATCTCTCAACTTAATGAGGGACAAAATTCCTTCTTGGTCAACCACATTCCTTAGCACGGTAAACAACCAAACCCGTACCTAGCGTGTATGGCTACCCTGTTACGGGCAACGTTGGACTAGGCCAAAGTTCGACATCTACAACGCCGGAATAGTCAAGACCTCAGGTCTAAGGGCATCGTGACAGGTGCACAGGAGAGACTAGCTTATGATTAAACCCATGTAGGACTGTCCGGGTTGGTCCAGCAACTTGTAACCCATTACATAATTGCACCATGACTCTCGTGAAGCATCACATGTGTGTATCTCTATACACCGAAGTCATGCTGGTCTTAGTTCATTCACGTTCCCACGAGAATAATCGACCAGGGACAATCTAGAATAATTATCACATAATTAATCAAGGATTGTTATCACAGTAAACATGCTAGTAATATGATAACGACATAATTTATCATCCATAAATTAATCAAACAATATGTTCATACATATAAAAATGAGTGGCCCTAGGGCACAATCTCCATCAAACTCCCACTTGCACTAGGTACAATCATTAATCAAATTGTTCCTACACTAGGTACATTGATCAATGTGTCTAATCCCCATCGACGTTACATGACGTTCATGTACGACCCGTGCTAGAGGTTTTGTAAGAGGATCGGCAACATTATCCTCGCCTGCTACTTTACATATCTTAACATCACCTCTGTCAACTATCTCTCTAACAAGGTGATAATGTCCGAGTATATGTTTAGTCCTTTGATGGGACCGGGGCTCCTTGGCTAGTGCAATAGCACCACTATTGTCACAATACAAGGTTATAGGATTAGCAATGGTCGGAACCACACCAAGCTCAACAATGAACTTCCTAATCCATACAGCCTCCTTCACCGCATCTGATGCTGCTATATACTCAGCCTCTGTTGTAGAATCAGCAATCGTGCTCTGCTTGGAACTCTTCCAACTCACGCTGCCACCGTTCAGGAGAAACACGTATCCAGACTGCAATTTAAAATCATCTTGGTCGGTTTGGAAACTGGCGTCTGTGTAACCAATTACACATAGCTCATCATCAGTTCCACCATAAACCAAGAATTCATCCTTAGTCCTTCTCAAGTACTTAAGGATGTTTTTGACAGCGGTCCAATGATCCTCACCAGGGTCTTGTTGGAACCGGCTTGTCATGCTCAGGGAAAATGACACATTTGGTCGAGTACACAGCATGGCATACATGATGGATCCTATTGCCGAAGCATAAGGGATGCCACTCATGCGCCCTCGCTCATCAAGTGTCTTGGGACACTGATTCTTGCTCAGGACTAAACCATGTTTCATCAGTATGAATCCCTTCTTGGAATCCTGCATACTGAACCGTTTCAGTACCTTATCCAAGTATGTACTCTGACTTAATCCAAGAAGCGTTCAAGAATGTAGGCAGCTTCTCCTAAGTCCTTCATCGAGAATGATTTTCCCAACCAAGATTTCACAATCTCCAAGGTAGGGACATCATTTCCAATGAGCAATATGTCATCGACATAAAGCACCAAGAAAACAATCGTGCTCCCACTGACCTTCTTGTAAACACAAGGCTCATCAGGGTCTTGCAAGAAGCCAAACTCTTTGACTACCTCATCAAAACGTTGATTCCAACTCCGTGATGCTTGCTTCAATCCATAAATGGATCTCTGAAGTTTGCACACCTTTTCTGGTTCCTCTGGACATACAAACCCCTCAGGTTGTGTCATGTACACATCCTCGGGCAGCCTTCCATTAAGGAATGCTGTTTTGAGATCCATTTGCCATATCTCATAGTCATAATATGCGGCTATGGCAAGGAGGATCCTAATGGACTTGGCCATTGCAACTGGGGAAAACATTTCATCATAGTCAATACCATGATGTTGAGTGAACCCCTTTGCAACTAGCCTGGCCTTAAAGACATTGACGTTGTCATCCATGTCGGTTTTCTCCTTGAAAACCCACTTGCACCCTACGGCTTTTACACCTTCAGGTGGATCGACTAAGGTCCATACCTTATTGTCGTACATGGATTGCATCTCTGGCTTCATGGCTTCAACCCATTTCTTAGAGTTGGGACCCACAAAGGCTTCTTGATAGGTGGTAGGCTCACCATGCTCCACGAGCAACACATCCTTGTTCTCAGTCATCAAAAATCCATATCTTTGTGGTTGAGAATGTTGGGAAATCACGGCGCGCGCAGCGGAAGCGGAAAAAATTAAAATTTTTTAAAAACATGGCGCAAAACAAAAGTGATTTCGCTACGGATCCGCTAGATGAATTTAAACCGGTAAAGTTAGTGGTATACCTGACAGGTTTCAATCGGTCCGGTTGAACGGTGCAATTCAGAGAAGTCCACACGAAGCGTCCTTCCTCTGCCAGTAATCCACATGAGCAGTTTAGTGGCACCAAGGTGCTAGCCTCCAGTTCTTTTCTCCAAAAGAACTCGGGAACTCGATCTACGGCTCTTAAAATTCAAGAACAATTCTTGAACCTTAAGAGGATGGGTGGCGCAAGAAACAAGAACACCTTCTTGTTTTTCTCTTCTCAAAACCCTAGCTTGGAACAAGTCGAATTCCCTCTAACTCTTGAAGAAAATTCGACTCCCTCTCTAGGTCTAGGTCTATCCGATTTTTCTCTCTTGTCTCACAAAAGGAAAATTGTAAAACTCACTTGTGTGTGTGCTTAGCCTTAAGTCGACTTTCCTCTTTAATTATATAGCTTGGGAGTTTGATAATTATAATTAGGGTTTCCCTAATTATATTTGAATATCAAATTATAAAATTATGAGATTACAATAATATCATAATTTTAGGACTTGAATTCTTAATTAAAATATTACCTTAATATCTTAATTTGAATTCAAAATGCAATCTTTGAGAATCAAATGGAAGATCAAATCTTCCCTTGGACCCACAATAGCAATGCACCATCTCCCTTTATTTTCTTTGGAATTTTATAAATCCAAATAACATTCCTAACTCTTAGGAAGTTATAATCAATCTATTATCTTCCAATGTTTTTGAATTAAAATATTACTCTAATATCTTTAATTCAAATTTTGAATCTTGAAATCTAGATCTAATCTTGAATTCAAATTCATGACTTTAATTAACAAAAAATTTTCATTAATCAAAATCTCTTTATATGAGGCGCCACCCTCATCCTATTTATCTTAATATTAGTGAATTTAATAAATCAATAATCTCCTAACTTTTGGGAACCTTATTTAATTTATTATTCCCTAATATTATAATTGTAAATAGATTAATCCAATTAACTATTTAACAATTAATATATTTAAACTTGTCCTACAATTTTAAATATCTCAACCGTAGATTTTATTTAAGACAAGACTTTATGTCCCAGACATTTAGCTATGTCTTAAATTGTGTCACCGGAGTGACTCACGAATTAACCCTAATTCGTGTCCCTTTAAACGGTGTCCAGATCCTGCTCATGTGTGACCCAGCAGGCCTCACGTGAAGTTGGCAGCAAGCCATCTCTATGACTCACAAGTCGAGAGCGGACTCTAGCAAGCCATCACGACTACCCAAAACAAGTGAGTTATCGTTTTATCAAAATGACTGATTTAACCTTAGTACCACCTTGTTATAGACCCTATTGTCACACGATATCTTGGTTCTTGATAAGGCACGGGAAAGTCATCCTTAATCCAAACCACAACTTTCTCGATCTTCTTGAGTTAGTCCCAATTTACTGAGTGGCCACTCTTTCCTTGGACAGACTCATCGAGGGTGCCAGTTAGATATCTCTCATCTTTATGAGGGACAAAATCCCATCTTGGTCAACCACATTCCTCAGCACGGCAATCAACCAAACCTGTACCTAGCCCTTATGGCTACCCTACTACGGGCAACGTTAGACTAGGCCAAAGTTTGACAACTATAACGCCGGAATAGTCAAGACCTCAGGTCTAAGGCATCGTGACAAGTGTACAGGAGAGACTAGCTAATGACTAAACCCATGCAGGACTCTCCGGGTCAGTCCAGCAACTTGTAACCCCTTACATAATTGCACCATGACTCTTGTAAAGCATCTAGTGCATGTATCTCCATACACCGAGGTCATGCTAGTCTTAGTTCATTCTCGCTCCCACGAGAATAATCGACCAGGGATGGATTTAGATTAATTATCTCATAATTAATCAAGGACGCTATCATAGTAAACATGCTAATAATATGATAACAACATAATTTATCTCCATAAATTAATCAATATGTTCAAAACATATACATAAAATTATTGGCCCTAGGGTACAATCTCCAACAGAGAACGTGTTCTATCAGACCTTCGTGGTCCTTGTGCTACTAGAGGAGCTTCCACAACGTCTTGTGGCTCTTCTCTAGTTTCCGTCTACGCCTCTAGAGTGTCTTGTCGATCTTGAACCTCTTCAAGATCTATCTTACTCCCACTGTCTCTTTTGGAGACAAAATCCTTTTCCAAAAAGAATCCATTTCTGACGACAAACACTTTGTTGTCAGATGGGTAGTAGACATAATACCCCCTTGTTTCCTTGGGGTATCCCACAAATAAACACTTTAGAGATTTGGGAGATAGTTTATCGTTAGGCTGTTGCTTAACATAAACTTCACATCCCCAAACCTTGAGGTAAGACAAACTGTGCCTCTTCCCAGTCCATATCTCATATGGTGTCTTCTCAACTGCCTTAGACAGAACACGGTTAGGTGTGAACGCAGCAGTTTCTAGAGCATGCCCCCAAAAGGATGGCGGAGATCAGCCTGACTCATCATAGATCGGACCATATCCAATAAAGTCTGATTCCTCCTCTCAGAAACACCATTTCACTGTGGAGTTCAAGGAGGGGTAAGTTGTGAGACTATCCCACAACTTCTAAGATGATCAATAAACTCTTGGCTCAAATACTCGCCTCCTCGATCAAATAGAAGGACTTTGATTTTCTTGTCAAGTTGGTTCTCTACTTCGCTTTGAAATCTTTTGAACATTTCACAAGACTCTGACTTGTGCTTCATTAGGTAGACATAGCCATACCTACTGAAGTCATCAGTGAACGTAATGAAGTATGAGTAACCACCCCTAGCTTGAGTACTCATGGGTCCACATACATCACTATGTATGATTCCCAATAAGTCAGTTGCTCTCTCACTGTGGCCAGTGAAGGGTGCCTTTGTCATTTTACCAAGTAAACAAGATTCACAAGCATCATATGATTCAAAATCAAATGAGCTTCGAAGTCCATCTTTATGGAGCTTTTCTAGGCATTTCTCGTTTATATGGCCTAGACGACAATGCCAAAGGTACGTAGGATTTGATTTTGGTATCAATGTTATAGATATTGTTATCGTGTTGTCGTTCTAATTTTAAGACGTAATGATTATCTTGCAAATCACCATAAGCAAATAAAACATCGTCCTTATAAATAGAACACCCTCCATTTCCGTTTACACATGTAAAATCTTCCTTATCCAAATAAGAGAGGGAAATAATGTTTGAACTCAATGAAGGTACATAATAACAATTATTTAAAATAAAAATAAGCCCAGAGGGCAAAACAAGCTCGTATGTTCCCACAGCAACAACAGCAACTCTTACTCCATTGCCTACGCGCATGTCCACCTCGCTTCTGTCCAGCTTTCTACTGTCTCTAAGACCCTGCACATTTGTACAAATGTGAGAAGAACATGCTGTATCTAATACCCAAGTGGTTAAAGTAGACAAGTGAACATCTACAACAAAGATACCTGAAGTAGAGACTTCACCGCTCTTCTTCTTCTTTTGATCTTCGAAGTACAATTTGCAATTCCTCTTCCAGTGTCCTGGCTTTTGGCAGAAAAAGCAGATTGCATCCTTTGAGGGCTTTGCCTTCTTGGCAGGTTTTGGGTTAGGCTTGTCCCCTAGCTTGGTCTCACCAACCGGGGCTTTACCCTTCCTCTTTCTTTTGCCCTTCCCTTTCCCCTGATTTTTCTGAACCATTAAGATTGCTTCAGGCGCCCTTTTAATGGATGTCTCAGCAGTCTTTAGAATCCCATGTAGCTTAGAAATTGACTTCTACATTCCATTCCTATTGAAGTTCATGACAAACTGGTCATAACTTCTAGGCAGCGATTTTAGGATCAAATCCGTCGCAAGCTCTGGAGTAATGGGAAATCCCAGCCTACTAAGATGATCTATGTACCCCTTCATCTTCAAGACGTGGGCACTAACGGATGCACCTTCAGCCATCTTGCAAGAGTGTAGAGCCTTAGTGGTCTCATACCTCTCTTGCCTAGCCTGTTGCTGGAACATTTCCTTGAGAAGCGTGACTATCTCATAAGCCGTCAACATTTCCAAGTTCTTTTGCAACTATAGAACCATTGTGGCTAGCATCATGCAAGCGACGTCCACAAAATCATTGAAGTGCTTCTCATAAGCATTTCTTTGAGCTCTTGGAGCGTCGTTAGCAGGCTCTTCAGGGGGAGGGTTTTCTAGGACATAAAACTTCATTTCTTGGTTTAGAACAATTCTCAAATTTCGAAACCAGTCAAGGAAGTTCGTCCCATCTAATTCCTTGAGGTCCAAATCCGATTTGATAACCCCATTATGTCACACAATAAAACTTGTGAATGGCCAAATTCAAAACAATGAGGCAAAAGCCCAACCCTATATCATCAAGGCCCATTAAACACGTGTAGCTTGGGCTATCACCGCATTCAACAAACTAAGATTTCAATAAGGCATTGCGTTGAAAATTCCATTCACGCGTGTGTCCTCAAGATAAAAGTAGATACGTGTAGCTTGGGCTATCACCGCTCCACAATGATCAAGATTTTAACAGGGTTGTTTTATTGATGGCATTAAAACTTAAGATTTTATAAGGGTTCAATTTTAGGTTCCATTTTTGGTTCAATTTTAAATCCAATTTTAAAATTAAACGAGTGTGCCAAGTGTTTATCCCCATGTATCACATACATATAAACATGTGCACGAATTTTGTATCTCATACAAAATCCTACGCTCATATCATATACGTGGTTGTGCGTAAAAAATAAAATTGCATGTTAAACTCGCGTACCCTAGTCATGCATCTAGCGCCATTTGCATCACATACAAATAATCTAAATGCATAAAAAAATAACCGTGTCTAGATATGGCCCATCTACCCTAAATTCCCTCAAGCCATTGAGAGAATCTTTCTAAAAAAGAAAAATAAAATTACATTGGGAAACCTCATTTACATTAAGGTGAAAAAGAAAATAAAATTACATTCAGAATTTAGGGAGATGACACGCAGGCCGTATTTACCAAAATAAGAGTTAGAGCCATATCCAACACCATGCTCAACCATACATGAACAATTCATATATATAAACATACATGGCATACAACAACACAAGAAAACGTTTTTGATTGTGTTCAATTAGGGTTTGTGCAATTAACATGCCTTCTTGAAGAATAAGCCTTGCATCAATAATTCGAGAATTCAAGAATCATATTCAAGAAGTCGAATTATTGACCCAAAAATTTATAAATTCATAACTTAAAAATTACGACCAAGACTAATTCTTTCAAGAAAATTTAATCAATCAAATTGATTACCTTATGTATCAAATACATAAATTTGCACCATTCTTTAGATTAGGTTTAAAAAACGTGTGGTGGATTTTCGCAAGACTTAAGCATACCGAATGAAAAACAGTAAACCTACTACAACAAAAGTGCCAAATAGTGACAGAAAAAAACTGTCACTAAAAGGCTAAAATTTGTAGGTATAAGTCTAAAAGACCTATACCTACGGAAAAATTTGCCGTCAACTATACTTCGCTATACCCATAGATNAAATATTTAATATTTACTCTGAATTATTTTAGGCATATATATATAATTAAGAAACAAATCAATATAATGAAATTCTTTTTATTTATACATAATCAATGTATAGTACAACAATTTCATCTATACAAA
>QANZ01022893.1:0-36434 GCA_003254925.1 Chamaecrista fasciculata
AACATATCTAAAGGATGATTGACCCTAGGGCACAATCTCCATCACGAGGTTCAGTGTGTGAGAGAAGAATTTTGGGTTTTACAATACCATGTTTGGCACGAGTTGTCATGGTATGTTGGTTGGTAACAGGTGGTTTTGAGGGGACAGGGGCAGGAGGGATCATATATCGTGTGGACGAGCTAGAAGAGGAAGTGGGAGAGAAGGTTTGAAGAGGAACTGGAGAGGTGAGGGGTGTATGAGTGGGAGAAGAGGATGAGACAGAGGTTGGAGAAGCAGACGAGACAGCAGCTGGATCCTGCAACACACAAGTACTTGGAGACAGTGCATGGTTAGATAAATCATACTGTGGCATGTTAGAGTTCGCATTCGAAGAAGAGACAACAAGAGGAATGGAAGGAGAAAAGGATGAAGAGACTGTGGAAGTGGGTGAAGTTGTGGACTGACGTGACAAAGAAGCAGAGGAGAACAAAAATTTAGACTCATCAAACAAAACATCACGTGAAATATAAACACGACCATCCGGACTGAGACATTTAAAACCCTTATGTTTACTGCTATAACCAAGGAATGTACAAGCAAGGGACCGAAACTGAAGCTTAGTGGAATTGTAAGGACGTAAATTAGGAAAACACACACAACCAAAAACACGTAAATGAGAATAAGAAGGAGGAGAACCAAAAAGCTTTTCATATGGTGTCAAATGATGAAGAGTAGGAGTTGGCAACCGGTTAATTAGATGCACAGCAGTTAAAAATGACTCATCCCAGAACGTGAGAGGTAATGAAGCATGAGAGAGCATGGATAATCCTAATTCAACGATATGCCTGTTTTTGCGTTCAGCAGTGCCATTCTGTTGAGGTGTGTGTGGGCAAGAAAAACGGTGTTGAATGCCAAACTTAGTGAGATGTTTAGAAAGAGCAATGAATTCACCCCCATTATCGGATTGAACAGCCTTGATTTTAGAGTTAAATTGTAATTCAACAGAAGCTTTAAATTGGAGAAAAACATTTGTAACATCAGATTTATTTTTTAGTAAATAAAGCCAAGTGAATTTAGAAAAGGCATCAATGAAGTGTACAAAGTAGCGAAAACCATTGAATGAAGAAGTTGGAGCTGGACCCCAGACATCCGTGTGAATGAGTTCCAATGGTGATGTGTAGACAGTGGTGGATTTAGGAAAAGGAAGACGATGTGACTTGCCAAGGCAGCATGAGGAGCATAAAGGAAATTGTTCTTTATTATAAGTGGGCAAATTACAAGATTGTAACACATGGTTTACAACAGAATTAGATGCATGCCCTAGTCTATGATGCCAAAGAGAAAACAATTCTTGAGAACAATGCTTGGAAGAGCCCGAAACAGAAAGAGCTTGGTGAGATGAAGAAGATAAAGCAGATGGGATGAGTTGCAAGTCAGGAAATGTATAAAGACCATCTTTAACTGTGCCCTGCATCAAAATTTTCCGGGTTGCCTGACATTTAAGAAAGCAAACGTGAGGGTGGAACTCAAAATATGCATTATTATCAAGAGCAAATTTGGAGACACTAATTAGATTCTTTGAAGCAAGTGGAACATGTAAGATATTAGAGAGTAGCAAAGAAGGAGAAGAAGAAGATGACTGCTTAACTCTAGCATGACCAACACTATGAATATCGATACCTGTACCATTAGCCAAGTAAATTTGCTCATTGCCAGTGTAGGGAGAACGATTGCCAAGGTTGTTAATATTGGATGTGATATGGTTGCTGGCCCCTGAATCAGGATACCATGCAGGATCAAAAACGGTTTCAGGGGTTGCAAGCATAGCAGTTATGGGAGCATTAGATGGACCAGAAGACGAAGGATGGGAATTGGGAGAAAAGGGACGAATAAAGTTATGATTGAAGCGCTGGAAACACTGCCAAGCAAGATGCCCAGGCTTGCTACACAGTTGACAGTAAGGTCGATTAGAGCCACCAGTACGACCTCCACGACCTCGACCTCTAGAGTTTGAGAAACCACGACCTCCTCGAGTGGTAGAAGGATTGAAGGGGCGAGACTGAGATGAGTTTTGGGTTTGAACAGAAGAGGAAGTGTTAGAGCGAGGAGTGGAGGAGGTGGACTGAGCCACATTGGCAGAAATGGTGCTTAAGGAATCAAGGTCCTTCTTATAGCGCTCAATACGCTCTTCTTGAGCAGCAAGTAAGCTTTCAATCTCAAGGACAGTATACGGATCAGTGCGAGAAGTCACAGACACGATAAACCCATTGTATTCCTCTGGAAGACCATCAAGGATGGCATCAATGTGGTCAGCAGAAGAAATTGGGGAGCCAATAGAAAATAGACTATCGACAAGACGCTTAACTTTAAGCAAATATTCGGTCATTTTCATGGAGCCTTTCTTAAGAGTGCGTAACTGAGTTTTGAATTGTTTGATTTTAGCTTTGGTCTGGGAGGCAAAGAAAGTTTCAAGACGGGACCAGACCTCAGAAGCATGATTACACCCCACCATCATTGTTAACATACCATCACTCATCGAAGATAAAAGCCAGGACATCAACAATTGATCTTGTTGTTCCCAGACAGCATATGCATCAGAAACGATACCAGCAGCCTCATCAGAGGAAGATGCAAACTGGGAAGGCTTAGCTATCTTTTCATCAAGAAAGGAAAGAAGCTTATGACCCTTGACAGTTGCTAAGGCTTGATGTTTCCAGGGAAGAAAATTGGTTTCTTCCAATTTGACAGAGATAGGATACGGACCATACCTCTGATGGATAGCAGAGGTAGGCACACGAGAAGGTGCAGGGGCTGTGAGTGAAGGCCCAGAAGAGCCAGTAAGAGAATGAGCCATGGTCGCTTGACCTTCAGAAGGCTCTGATACCATGATTGAATCCTGGAAACAATGATAAAAGAATTCGAATATGTATATTCTGCACACAGAGGCATTACACAGAGCTCCTATATATACAGAGAAATGGAAGATTCTACATAGTGACGTGTTTTGTCTTTTCCCTAACAACCTCAGAGAATATTTTACAATAGAAAGAATCATTTACATAATGTATAGCAGCTGGCAATATACGTGTCCACTTTATGATTTACTATTATCACCTTCAAAAAGGACAATTTAACTTTTCATCATAATATAAATGATAAAATAACACTTTCCCGTTCTCCTTTCATAATATTTTTAGATAATACCGTGAATTATTTTAAAATATTTTTTTTTGAGACAATAGAGTTAACATTTTTAACTCTAACGTGATATTTTAGAAGCTTTTCTTTTTGGCCTGATTTTAGAAGTTGTTTGTGTGAGATTTCAATCTCTCGCCAGAAATACAACACCAAGAAAATTCATATGTATCACGTGTATGTCGGTGACAGCTTTGACGACGTCGTTTCAGATTGATTACAACTTACAAGACAGTCCGTTGGGTATGGAAGATTCTCTATCTTTGTTGCTGAAACGGAACCAGTAAATAAGAGACTTCTATAATTAATATTATGCTCAATTTCAGACAATTTTACTATATTTTTATTTTAATAAAAGTAACATATAATTTCAATAAAGAAAATTTAATGTAATTCATGGGGATGTATATATATAGAAATATAATTACATAGTAATTTCACAAATACATTATATTGTATCACAAGTTCACAACGTCCCTACGTCTTCGATGATGAAATTAAGGGGAAAAAAAGTTAGTGTAATTTTTATTTTTTATTTTTAGGGTAAGTTGAAATTTAGTCCCTTATATATATATGATCAAAACGGTAAGAAAATAAAAAATAAAGAACTACACTGTAACTTCCCCAAAAATAAAAAATTAAAATTGTACTTTGGGAAAAAAAAACGTGGATGAAAATATGATGCATTCTATCTCTTACTCTTTTTTCTTCTACTTTTTTTTTGATCATTAAATACATATACATTTCATGCTTAATTGCTTTTAATAGTTTAAGGCATAGTGAAAAAAACCGGACCGGCCATTAACTCGGTGGAAGGCTTGGGTCACTGGTTCAATCGCTGGGTCACTGATTCAACCGGTTGAGCCGGTTTACTTAAAAAATACATTTTCAAATATACATATTCATTAAATACACATTAATATCTTACAATAATTTAAATATAAAATAAAAATTAAACACTTTAGTATCCTTTGGAGCTATTTTACAATTTTAACCATAACAAATTTTGTAAAAAATAACATATTGACCCCAAAATTTTTTAAAAGTTTTCATTTTAGTCCTTAGATAATATGTATCCAGGGACTAATTTGTAATTTTTTGGGGTCAATATGTAATTTTGCAAACTTTGACGGGTCAAACTGCAAAAATGATATTTTTGTTTTTTCGGACCGGCTTGGTGTCTGGTTCGCCGGTTCACCGGTTGAACAGCCCGGTCCGGTCCGGTTTTTTATACTATGGTTTAAGGACATTCTTAATGATAATAATAAGGTCAAAGTGTAAATTTGGTTCCATATGTTTTGTTGAGTTTCCAATTTTGTTTTGTATCTTTTTTTTGTTGCACTTTTGATTTTATATTTTTGCAAAATGTCCCAATTTGGTCCCATATCATTTTTGGTTCCATATCTTTTGGTCAAGTTGCAGAATTGATCCCATATCTTTGTAAAATAATCAAACTTTAGTTGATCTTTTTGTAAAGATATGAGACCACTCCTGACCCAAAGATATATGACTAATTCTGCAATTGATCCAAAAATATGTGACCAAATTTGAAACAAAAGAAGATATGAGATTAAATTGAGAATTGACCCAAAGATATGAGACCAAAAGTGCAACAAAAAAATATAGGACCAAATTAAAAACTTAACAAAAGATATGAGACCAAATTTACACTTTGACCTAATAATAATAATAATAATAATAATAATAATAATAATAATAATAATAATAATAATAATAATAATAATAATAATAATAATAATAATAATAATAATAATAATANGAGATAAGAGAAGGTTGAGGTAAGCCCATGATTGGGTCACCCGTGAAACACCCACAAGCTTCTCGTTCAACTTCACATTTGCATCACATTTTTTAGCTTTTTTATGTTTTATTAATGAGAAAACTAATTTTGGTTTTTAGTTTTGTATATTTTTCATGATTTAGTTCTTAAACATTGAAACAATAGGATTTGATTCTCAAATAATGACAAGCGTTAATTAATTAATCTTCTGAAGATACTTTTTTTTTTATTAAACATATAAATGTTAAATACATATGTGATATTATTAAATTTCATAATTAATTGCCCAATGTATTGTTGATTTAATACACTCAAATCTTCAAACCCATTTATTTGGAGACACCACAGAGACTAGTAAAATTGATTAACACTCACATTATAATGTCTAAAGTCTATCATCTTTATTTTCATCTTCCTCTTCAAACTTTAATTAAGACTTACCGTAAGTTTTCAAGCGTACCTGGATAAGGAATCCACATACCCACGTGAAGACCTGGTCACGAATTCGAACGTGGATCTACGCTCTCGCGTTGTTCACAGCAAATGCCCCAGAGATAGACATAGAGACCAATGGAGTACCACAAAAAATTCCCCAAAAACAAAGAAACTTGCTCTCCTCAACTCATACACTGTTTTGCAATATTTTTCTCCTCTTGAGAAAAACTTCCCCCGTACGTGTGTCTATAATTGAGAAAAGAGCCAAGTTCTTGATACTTGAGTAGTAGGGTAGTTTCCTTAGAATATCCTTTTTAATTAATTAAAATCTAAAAGATATTCTCCCATGAAAATCTCCTAACTTCTCATAATCATTATTTATTAATTAATTAATTAAAATTAATTAATATATCCAATAATAATAATTATTATTACTAAATTACCTTTGACCGGATCTAATCCACCAAGGGTGAACTCATATCCCGACACTTACACATATGAAAAGAATAATAGTATAATAAATAAAGTAAAGGCGCAACTATAAGATTGACATAATGCTGAGTTTTGTTTAATTTAAATTTTTCTTTTAGAATTTTGTACTTTTGATAAGTTTCGTTTTTCTTTTAATCTATCCACCTTAACAATTTTATGAATATTTAATGAAACTACTTCGTTTTTTGTATTTCTATATGTTTTTTAGTTTGATGACAATTAACATCTTAAAAAATTAATAATTAATAATCGTGATTATGTAAAGATACAATCGTGTATTTTTTTATTTAATAATTAAATGTTTCACTCAATGTAAATTCAATTTTTATTACTTCAAAAAATATATATTTCTTTTTACAAAATTCTAGAATATAAAACTTCTGACTTTGAGCCATGTTTTATAAATTACAATTAAAACCACCTTTCCCCATAAGAAGCATCATTTGCAACAACAATACAATAAATCAATAATAGTACGGATGGGATGGTGGGCTTTAAGCATCATTACTCATTAGGGTTTCTAAAAATGTGTGTGTTTTCTATGGGAATAAATTATTCCCTTGCTCGGTCCAGGTTTTAAATAAATACATAAATAAAAGGGGTTTAGAGTTTAGACTAATTAATGGGCAATTTGACATACATATAATTAAAAATGTCCAAGTTATATATGAAAACATTGTTGTTTTGTGATTGATTATTGTACCCTTTTCCACACTGTTCTTAATTGGGGATATCAATTCTCTTGATGCACTTTACATGTTGAAATTTGATCCCCACAAAAATAATAAATATTTATAAACATTTATTTTATGATTATAAAGTATTTATATAAAAATAAATTTATTAAATATTTGTAATCATATTTTCTCTCATACTTATATATGCAAAATACTTAAGTATATATAAATAGCTACAATATTAAAAATAAAAAAAAAAACTTGAAGTGAACAAATCCAATTTTGCAGGTTAGGTTAGTTTTCGATTGCTAAAATATTGTAATTAAGGAATAATAGGATGATGACTTATCCCAGCTTTTATGTCGAAACCAGAATAATCCAACGAGGTAGGCCTAGTGTTCTTAATTAGGATGTCTCATCGTTTGTATTATGCTCAAAATGCCCTACGTCAAACCTCAAATTTGATTCCCAAACGATGAAAATGTTGTATTTTTGTGGCAAAAGGCTATTTTGTCCATATTTATACAGAAATACTTCCAAAACAAATAAATACCAATGTATTATATGCTCAGAATAAAGAATATTCAATTATACAATAATGTCATAAATTAAAAATAAAATTGTTAAGGATTCTGATTCTGAAAGATGTAGCAAAGTTTTCTATGATTAGTTTTTTGCTTGTGATCATAAATAATTACAATACAATAACTTTTCAAGTTTTTGTAAAAAGAAATTCAAAATCCATCAGAAAATCAAGTACATTCCTTAGTCCTTGCCATTTTGTGTTCTCTCAAATGTATATTGTCATAAGAATGCTGGCATCATAATGCACCCAAGAAAATTTCACTAAAGCTATGTATGATTCTCTAATTTTTCTACTTTCCTCAAACCAGCAAGCAACACAGAAAATAGCCAAAGACATGACATAGGAAAGCAAGGCAAAGCAGAGATTTGCCATTTTAGAGGATAAAAATGAGAGCTGTATAAGTATTAAGTATTACTGGTTAACTGTAAGGCAAGAAATGTTTGAAAATTAGGCTGAAATAAACATGACTTATTGACATCCAAAAATTTGGTTTATTGAACACAGTTGGGTGACTTGACTACCTATGGAACCAATTAAGGAAAAAGCCAAATTCAAAGAAGTTGAGAAGAATGAACTTCTTAGACCCCGAAAGAAAAAAAAGCATAAGAAATTCCACAAATTTTGGGAAAACCCGGGTGCTTTAGAAGCACAATCAATCGCATTAATGTGAGGGGCTCAAGGCTGCCAGATCCTACAAAATCACATGGAAAAACTATTCTGCACAAAGCTGCAGAAGAACCAATTTCCTATACCAATAGGGAAAACTCGAAACAATGGTTTAAGATATAAACTTCTACCCTTGAACCTTTTATTCTTTGATATTTTGATTGGTCTGGTCTGGTCTGGTGCCCAGCATAAAATAGTTTCTAAGAATGAAGACTTCTTCATGGCAAAGTAACTCTATTTTCCTTCCTATCAACTCCACATGCCTGCAATTCAGAAGATTCCGTTATTTTCCTGACGTTGAGATATTAATCATTTCTGATATAGAGATTACCACTCTAACCAGTAAGCCAAAAGTCCTTTAGGCAGCTATTGATCATTTTAAAAGAAATAAAATCCAATTGATTCCATTATTCTCTATGACACTAAGTCTTGTCTTTTCCAGATCCGGTATTGTATTGGCTATAATTTACACAACTTTAAAGGAAAAAAGTTTGCCAAATCAGCCCAACAGCAATTCCATGTTCATAAATCAAGTTTAAATTATGATTAGTAATTTTAAGGTGATTTATGAAAATTACATGTGTAATGAGAAGACATAAACCTTACCTCAGTCCCTAAACCTTTGACGTATATATTGGTGAATAGTTCAGATGGCTCTGGCACCGGACTCTCCTGAGTATTTGAAAACACAACAACTCACATATGTTAGTAATACAGTTTTCTATGTAAGAGGCCGGGATGCAAGTATACTGTATGTCGTGTTCACCCAAAAAACCATAAATCAAAAAAAGGGGAAAATCAACGGAGTATACAGTAAATATCACCTTTGCTGAGGCAATGGCTTCATCAACTTGTTTTCTGACTTCCTTTTCAATGTCCTGAAAGAAAGGTGCATGAAACATCCTCAACGTCAAATTCCAATGTTTCTTTAAATCATAAATATATTACATGGTATCTGATAGACACTGCTAGTACAAATAATTCCAAAAATCCACAGGATTGAAAAAAGCATGGAGTTTACCAAACATCGGGAAGAAAATCACTGAATCTTATTCTTGATTTGAGAAAAAAAATAAAAAAATCTCATCTTACTTATATCAGCAACAGTTATAAGCTTAATAAAACAATTACGGTTTGACCAAAAAAAATAAAACAATTACGGGAAAGCAGCCGTACCATCCACATCATAATCTAGTAAAACTTCAATTTCATGATGACTAAATCAACATAATCATAATAACAGAAACAAAACACCTACGTATTATTGACAGAAAAACGACAACATAAATTATCTAATATATTAAAATTTAAAAGAATGATCCACTAATTCAGATACCATATATCAAAGTAAAGAATATATTTCTATTCTTGAACTGTCTTCAAGAAAAAGAATATGGCAGGTATGATTAGGTCTGTCAAGATGAACTGAAGAATATTAACATGCAACCAACTGAGATATATATCACATTTTGCAAATGAATCGATTAAAATTGAATTTGAACTTCATTGGATCACCTTTAGCTCCTTTTCGGCAGCAATCTCATGAGACAATAACAGCTTTCTTACTCTCTCAATTGGATCACGCTCCTAAAATCATATTAGCAAAGCAAATTATGATGATGGAAACAAACAACTAAAATTCAAAAGAGTAGGGATCTTTGATGTGGGTGAGTATGGTAAACCTGTCTAACGCCAGAAACCTCATCACGTGTGCGGTATGTGCTCCCAGGATCAGACATGGAGTGGCCATGGTACCTGTAGGTGTCCAGTTCAAGAATCTGAACAACACAATCAACAATATAAGAAAATCAGTGAAGATCTGAATGAGAATAAAAAATTGATTTATTTAATCAGAGTTCACCAACTACCAACTTTTAAGTTGAAAGTTGAAAATACTTATAATACAGCATTCCTTTTTTCTATCTAGGAACACAGATATGAGATATCAATCTAGCTGTACTACAGATAAAACAAGTAAGGCAAATTTCAAAATTAGTCTACAAAAGCAGATGTACATTGTCCATATAATAAATTGTCAAGGTTGATTCCTTCAGGTCTAAAAAAACCAGTCAAGTAGTAGCAGATGAATTATCAACTTGTAACCTCCAATTGTTTATAACAAACTTCTTGAAAGAAGTTTAAGAATACCTAACAGCAAATACTTTTACTCACAATTGGTCCTTTTTCCAAAGCATACGCTTTTGCGAATTTGCATGCCTGTTTTACAGCAAGAACATCCATCCCGTCTACCTGCACAAAATATAATTTTTTTTAAAAAATGTTTTAACAATACAAATGTATATTCAATTAACAAGTATTACATGTGCAGAAAGGCAAGCATACATTTAAAAACTGTCATTCAATAAGAAGTATGTTAGTGAAAATATGTCCAACCAACTGACCACATAGAGCCACCACAGTCCCACATAGTTAGACATCCAAGTACCAATGGGAGGTGTGAGGTGTGATGTAATGTCCAAAGAGATGAAAACAAATGTATAGAGAAGGATCATGATTCAGGCTCCTCAGGAGGTGGTCAAATGCTAAACTGATAACTATTTGCTTTCAGAAAAAGGTAATCATGTTACCAGAAGAAGTTACTAGATCGAGCCTAAAAATCTCCCTGTGGACATGCCCTTTTTACTTACAGTTTACACTATTTACATCCAGAGAGCTAGATTATACAACAACATTGTTCTCCCGGGCATATCACTTATGGCACTAGTATTATGCATTTATATCACTAAAACTTGGCAAAACACATCGGGAACAAGGTTTCCTCTGTATTAATAGGAATAGGATAGTGAATTTACCTTCACAATTCTACACCTGGAAAAATAACTAAATCACTGAACTCAAATTCTTCATCACCCTAAAATACTAATGAGCTAAGTTTTGGAAACATATCAGAACAATAGCGTAAATAGTTTCAATCTTAGAAATGATTGTACTTGGAACACTTGAGACTCGCTCGTCGTTCACAAGTTTAAATCGGAATTTAACTGGGAAATTAACCCATTCTGTCTAGATACAAATCCAGCCTCCCATCTGGATTACACACATTATTAGGGTATATGGGAAATTGCATTCCTCAACCACACAGGTTAACCATTATAAGAGATACTTATTAGATACTTCCTTGAAAATAACATTGCAACTTCATAGCTATAACTAATCACAAAAACGTTAAAACGTTTCCAGACACGTCCAACAGAAAACTGAAGCATAGATATCACAATTTACAAGTCCACATAATATTGAGAAATCAAACACAAACATGAGTTCGTGATCTCACCTTCAACCCAGCAACATAATCCCCACGCTTGTAATAAGCAGGACTCTTAGCCGCTCTCCACTCTGCTGTCCCCATCCCGTCTATCATAAAATAAATCGAACGAGATTAACGCACAAAATCCAATTTAGAAAAAAAAAAGCACCTTAGTTTCAGTCTTTTACCAACGAAACTACTTACAGTGATTGTTCTCGCAGACCAAAATGGCAGGGAGATCCAAAAGCGCGGCTATGTTTAGCGCCTCAAACAATTGCCCTTGATTTGCCGCACCATCACCGTACAAAGCGAATGTCACATTCTCATCCTTGGAGTATTTTTGAGCAAAAGCCAATCCACACCCTAAGGGTACCTGAGCCCCAACAATACCATGACCACCATAAAACCCAGCCTCCTTCTTATAGAAATGCATAGAGCCTCCCTTTCCATTGGAGCAACCAGCTTTGCGACCCATGAGTTCGGCGTATACCTCCACTAAGGTTCCACCACGACCGAGGAAAGTACAGTGATCACGGTAAGAAGTAATGATGCAATCCTTTTTCGTAATGGCGGCCTCCATACCGATGGAGACAGCTTCCTGGCCATCGTACAAGTGACAGAAACCTCGGATGAGCTTGGATTTGTAGAGAGAATCGGCGGCGATTTCCATGCGTCGCATCAAGGACATGTCGCGGAAGAAAGACATGAGTTCTTGAGGGTTGGTTTCGACGGAGCGTGAAGGGGTGTCGCAATTGTGAGCGGTGAAGGGAAGGGAGGTTTCGATGGTGAGAGTGGTGGTGGAATCATTGGAGGCAGATGCAAACGAACGAGATAAGGAGAATGCGGCGGAGATGGGTTTGAAGAGAATGGATCTAGATGAAGAAGAAGAAGAAGAAGAAGAAGACGAAGCGATACGAGAAAGAGCCATGGCGATCTGAGAGACCCTCTGTTCAGAAGAAAAAATCTGAGAGAGCCGAAAATGAAGGAAGAAGAAGGAAGAAGGGTTTGTTGGGTTGGGAGTTTTTGAGCGTACAAAGGAGAATGGAATGCGTTAGGTGAAGACTGAGATTTAAGGAGGGAAGGTGAGGAAAAAAACAAATGAGAAAAGAAAGGGTAGCTAGAGAAGAGAGAAAGAATGAATTTTCAAGCCTAGCCTTCAAAATGGGAATTTGAAGTGGAAAATGACATTGGTTGATGAATGAATGTGTATCAGACATCAGTGTATGTGCACTTTTCCATTTTTCTGGTCAAAAAAAGACTTTTGGTCCCATAACTTTTGTTTAGGTCTCAATTTGGTCTCATAACTTTTTTTTGTTGCACTTATAGTCCCATAACTTTGCAAAAGGTGGCAGATTTATTCTCATATTACTCTTGGTCCTTTACCTTTTGGTCAGGTTGCAAAATTAATTTTATATCTTTGCAAAAAGTTTTATTGTAAGTCCCATCTGATCCAAAGATATGAGATTAATTATACATTTGACCTAAAGATATGGAGCCAATTCTACGACATGACCAAAAGATATGAGACTAATTCTGCAACCTCACCCAAAAATGTGGGATCAAAAGTGCAATATGTGACCAAATTTGTAACTTCAACAAAAGATATGAGACCAAAAGTGCAACAAAAAAAATTGTGGGATCAAATTGAGACCTAAATAAAAGTTATAGGGCCAAAAGTTCACTTTGGCCTTTTTTTAATAATATTATTGCTTTCTCTAACGCTTAAATAAATTTTTCCCCTTTTAATTTTGTAAGAGATTTGTCTCGAATTTAAAAGAGGGAGGAATATTAGTGTTGTAAGATTAGATTAATAGATAGATTAGATTCCTTTGGCTAGTTGGTTTGCTCTAAACTTTTATTAATACTTGCTTTCCACACCATCGAAAAATATTATAAGAAATATTGTTGATTCACCAATTGAAAAGCAATTTTATATTTTCCTCACAAAGCTTGGTCAATTGCCTCGTATGTAACTTTTATAAAAAAGAGTCATCGAGACTATTTTTTTTTTCATAATTCTTTTTACTTTCTAGTCTTAAATCTAATTTTGAACTTAATTTAATCTTATTTGCTAACGATTCCAACTAGATAAAAAAATAATAAGAGTAACTCATAATTTCAAATTCGTCAAATTCAGACTTGAAGCGAGATGATATGGTCAACTTCGTTTGTATGACTGTAAAACGAGTGATTCATTTTTGGAATCCTATTTGAACTAGTTTGTTAACGACTCCAACTAGATAAATAAAATACTCATCAAAAGGATTGCATAACTATAAATTCGTCACATTCGAACTTAAAATGAAATAGATATAATCATATTCAATAGTTTGAGGCCAAAACAAAACTAAATAAAAACGAGTAATTTAGTCCCTGAATTATACAAGCGCTGACACTTTGGTCCTTGAATTTTTCAAACTATACAACCAAGTCCTCAAATTGTACTGACTCGTTGCAAATTGGTCCCTTCGTTAGCCAACCATTTCAAAAAAGCTGATGTGCACCCTCAAATATGTGAACCGTTTAATCATGATCTTTGTTGTGGCATCTTGATCGTGGAGGTTGATTGAAAAGAAATTTTCATGTATCTTCTACCTCATCTGTTCCCGATACAGTTTAGGTAATCATGATCTTTGTTGTTTGATTTTCATGTTGTCCCTAATGGAAAGGAACTTGAGCACGCAAAAATTTATGCAGAGGTTCGTGGCTATGGGATTTCAGATACTTATATAATTATATTTATGATATTTAGAAAGGTAAAACACCCTTTTGTGCCCCTAATGTTTACGGTGATTTTCAATTATGCCCCTAATGTTTCAATTTTGTCAGTTGTGCCCCCAATATGAACCGTTAGTTTAAATTATGTCCCCAATTTTGACTCAATACTGATGTGTCAATTTTGTTTTACTTGTGTGTCAATTTTTTGTTTTGAATTGAATATGTGACTGAACATTCTTGATTTTTTTTTCCACCATGGCATTTCCACGTGGATTTACATTTCTAAACCAAAAATTATTACCCTAAATATTTTTTTACTTCATCTTCATCTTTGCAACATACCAGAGAAACCCTAGCCCTTGGCTCTTCTTCACTGTCGATAAACCTTGAGATGGAACCCATTAACGATTCTGATCATCTCGATTAGATTCTACTTGCTGCTCAACAGAATTCTCACCACATCACGCGAGAGAAGAAAGAAAGTTAGGGAAATTTAGGGTTTCTATGGTATGTTGCGAAGATGAAGATGAAATAAATAAAAAATTTGGGGTAGTAATTTTTGGTTTAGAAATGTAAATCTACGTGGAAATGCCATGGTGGAAAAAAAAAATCAAGAATGTTCAGTCATCTTGCCACATATTCAATTCAGAACAAAAAAATTGACACACAAATAAAAAAAATTGACACATCAACATTGAGTCAAAATTGGGGACATAATTGAAACTAACGTTTTGCATTGGGAGCACAACTGACAAAATTGAAACGTTAGGGGCATAACTGAAAATCACCGCAAACGTTAGGGGCACGAAAGGGTGTTTTGCCTATTTAGAATTACTACCCGGTGTGATTTTCCTGTGTTGATTTCTCTTTGTAATAATATTGGTTAGGTGATCCATATCATATTACTCAACCACCTAATGAAATTTTACAGTGCATATGACAATTTTGATATGTATAATGCTTCATCAATATCCACATACATTCATGATGCTTCATCAAAGTCTCGTATACACACAAGAAATTATGTATCTACTCCTACTTTCTGGCTTTGTTCAGCTGTACAATCCATGGTCTGGCTATCCTATTTATAAGCATATAGGATCCAGAACTATAATGCAGATAATAGTCTAATTTAATTAAAACTTTAAGTTAACTTTATCCAAACAATCCAATATAAATCAAAATTTTAATTTCCAAATAAAAAACCTGATTTGATCAAAACTCAAATAAATAAAATATTATCTGCATCAAAATGCTGAAGTATAGAAGAATTAAAATGAAACTGGGGAAGAAACATTGGGAAATATGTCCGGCATAAGAAAGCCTCCTTTCGGGAGGGCCCGAGGCATTAGTGAGATACCACTCTCGAAGAGCTAGAATTCTAACCTTGTTCTAACCTTGAGGCATTAGTGAGATACCACTCTCGAAGAGCTAGAATTCTAACCTTGTTCTAACATTGTGCCAGGGCCTACAGACCAACCCACAATGAAGATGGAATCTGCTGGTCTAGAAAAAAGGCAACAAATTGAGACGCTAGCAATTATTTAAGCCGTCTTCAACAGAAGCAAAGAGTAGCGAAGCATTTGTTCCTCCAAAACCAAAAGAATTTGACATGGCTACTCTAATTGGCATCTCCTTTGAAGCGGCTAAAGGCATGAAATGGTCATTGAATACAGGATCTGGCTTAGTTAGATTAAGAGTTAATGGAGCAATTCCCTACAATGAAACAAACATCATAAGAACCACCTTGAAAATTTGAGATGACAAGACCACGCTTTGATTGAGAGCACAAGCAACATTATTGAGAATCTTACTCGTTGTACAGCCAAAACTGCGAAAATTGCTTCAACAGCTCCAGCAGCACCCAGAAGATGACCAATGGCTCCCTGAAATTGAATATAGTAAAAGAATGTCACGGACCTGTGCTTTGGTAGAAAGCTGGATGATTAAGATCCACATCGATTGTTAAAAACATAGTACAAATTGGTATCTCCATCCCCAGCATGAGAAAGCTTGTCTAAGAGGTAGCTAAAACATCAGTTAATTAATCAAGGCTAAAAAGCATAAAATTCTTCTGCATTTAGTCATTGTCCGAAAAACTCTCATAAATTTTGAAAGACAAAAGTACTCTTGGTACCCCCAAAGTATGGGGTCAGTTTCAGTTGTACTCCCAAAGTTTTTTTTTCAGTCAATTATATTCCCAATGTTTCATATTTTAATCAATTGTACCTCAAATGTTTCATATTTAAGTCAATTGTACCCTCAAGTTAGAGGTATAATTGACACAAGAAGGAAAAGATTGAGAGTATAATTGACCCAAAAAACTTGGGGGGTACAATTGAAACGGACTCCAAACTTCCGAGATATCAAGAGTACTTTTGTCATTTTGAGAAGTAATAAAAGACTCCTGAACTTTGATTTTGTGCAAATAACCCCTTTTGTTAAAATTTTCATTAAAAAATAAACAAAGTTTTATTTTCTTGGTTACTATTAATTACACTAATAGTTCATTTTAATATTAGATCAATGTAAAAATGTACCAAAGATAAAAAAAATTATATATTAAAAAAACTTGATTTTCTTTTTTTCTTTTGATGAAAATCTTAACAAAATGGGTCTTTTGTACTAAATCAGAAGTTAAAGAACCTTCAATCACTTTTCAGAGTTTTGGGGGGGAGTACCCCCAAAGATTCTTTCACAAGCTACGTGACCTTGCAATCTCATATATGGTGTGGTACCTTCGTAGATGAGAAGGCCAAGGCACCAGAGGTTGCATGGTCAGAGAATATGGTTTTGATTGCATTGGCTTCTATTGCATCACCTGTATGATTGATTCAGGTGAGATAATTTGGCAAAGCACAAACAACCATCAAGAGAAGTAATCCACAATGACAAAATAAAGATCAAATCGCATTGCAGCAATATTTAATTGCCCAATCCAATCAACTTGCCCAGAAGTGTAGATGTTGCATGTGCATTGATGTAATCTACTTCAGAAGAATGAAGACCTGACTGCAATTCAATAGAATTTTTTTTTTAAAATAAATGTACATTCTAGATTGTGCAAAACTGAGAGTAAATGACATATTCAGGAAGTGTTAAGATCTTAATCATCATGACTATATTTCTACTAAATAAAAGTCTGAAATGCTCTGAAATAATTAACACCAAAAGCATAAAACATTCATTTTTTAAATGACAGTTCTAACATTAATTTTTTCCACGCATACAAGAATATGAGAAACTTCCAAATAACATAACATAATATCTTATTCCCTGAACTTAATTATCTTGAAAAAATAATATAAAAGATAAATGGGGAAATATGGATAGCAACTAACAAGAAAACGTTATTATCAGATACTAAAGGAGACCTGTCTCAGAGCACTTGTCATGGCCAAAATTGCACCCCTCCCATCACTAGGTGGTTGAGTAATATGATATGCATCACCTAACCAATATTATTACAAAGAGAAATCAACACTTACGAAAATCACACCAGGGAGTAATTTCTAAATATCATACATATAAGTACCTGACATCCCATAGCCACGAACCTCGGCATAAATTTTTGCTCGTCGCCTTTTTGCATGCTCAAGTTCCTTTCCATTAGGTACAACAGGCAAATCAAACAACAAAGATCATGATTACCTAAACTGTATCGGGAACAGATGAGGTAGAAGATGCATGAAAATTTCTTTTCAACCAACCTCCAAGATCAAGATGCCAGAACCTTCACCTATCCTAGGTAAAATAGATAGTGATAAGAAACAAGGAAAACAAACAAGTCCCATCCAATAATATTAAGGTAAGAGAAATTCATATATAAAAAAATGAACAAACAGAAACAACATTACAATGTATTTGAACTTACACAAACCCATCTCGACCACTATCAAAGGGCCGTGAAGCTTCTTGAGGGGCTGAGTTATATTTTGTAGTCAGAGCTCGGGACCTAATATTCTTCTCAAATATTAAAAGAGAAGGCAGGAAAGAAAAGGATATAAATGGAAGTTAATAGAGCAGACAAGGTTCCAGTCATCAATTAGTACAAATATTACCTGCAAAATCCTGCTATTGACAAAGCATCAATGCTGGACTCTGTGCCTCCAGCCACCATAACATCTGCATCCCCAAACTGAATCATCCGCACTGCATCACCAATAGAATGTGCCCCAGTAGCACATGCAGTAACTGAGGCATGATTTGGTCCCTATATCCAGGAATAAGCAACCTTCTCTATCAATATTTGAGGATTATAAAAATCTGAAAGATTTTATCATTAAACACTATGCTAACAGCTCAGAAACAACAATAAGATTTTCTGCAACTCTTTGCCCAGGGCTCTGGTTAAATAATCTTATAGTTGTTTAGCCGGAGGGGTAATTTTTATGCAAGTACCCAACTAACTAACCCTCAAACATAGTTTCAGCCAAAAAAAAAACCCTCAAACATATAATAGACCTTGTAAAAAAAGACTTTTCGTGTCAAATAATTCAATCCAAAAAGCCAAAACACCAACACAGGGTTAGTCTAAGTGGCAAACCAACTTTTCCACTGTTACAGTTAGCCTGAGTGATAAATATGACCAGCTTCTCTTGTTTGACCATAAAACACTCACTTTCAAGACCCGATTTAATCTTGTTTTTTGATGGCCCAACTAGATACAGAAAGTACTTGTCAAAAACAACATTTAGTTCTAGACTCGTCATATTCGAACTTAAAACAAGAGAGATATAACCACATTAAGTAGTTTGGGGCCAAAAGTGAACAACTATGGGAACATGTAGTACCAATTTGAAACTTCTGAAAAATCAGACCAAAATGATATATGAAATTACGATATAGGACCAATTTGAGCATTCAATAAAAAGACAAAGAAACAACATATTATATTGTATGGACTTGAAAGATGAACTCCCTTATTTTAATATTTAAGTTTAAAAGGAGTACATTGTAAATTGGTCAAAATAAAACTTACCATTATGTTCAATTTATGGTACATTTCATAAGAAATTATAATTCTCAAACAAAGCATAGGAAATTTCCATATTAAACTTCTAAACAAGCAAAAGTTCCTTTCAGGTTCTTTTCTATCTATTCTATTATTTCATTTATCTGTAAAACTTCCAAACATAGGCTTAAACTCATTAAGATGTAAATTGTTTGCCTCTTTTAGCATCCCTTTCTTTTCCCTCTTTCACCTTATTATCCATGTCAAGCTATGTAGGGTGTATTTCCAAAGCCTAAAGTTAAAAAAATAAATAAATAAGTTATTATTGCACTAATGGACATCATCCCTAAATAGATGCATAGTTGTGCTTCACAGAACAAGAACTTGGGCTAATTTTGGCTCCAATAAAGAAATAAGAATCATTTTTTGTTCTTGAAAATCCATATATCCAGAGGTGTAGAATATGAAAAAGCCATTGACAGTTCAGCACCTTAAGAGCTCATTGCTAAGTGCACTAAAAATATCAATTTTTGAAAATGTACACACCTGGAACCCATATTTCATGCTCACATGACCTGATGCCATGTTGATCAAAATCCGTGGGATAAAAAATGGACTAAGCCGACGGATACGCTGTATGGAGAAAAATGAAGAGGGAGAAATAGTTAAAATGGACTAAGACTTAGTTTTAAGTCAAGGCACTTCACTCTCATAATGAAAGCACTTTAAGACCCAAAATGAGAAACCATTCAGAACAAACTAACCTTCTCGGAAATCATCTGTGCAGCATCCAAGACATCACTGATGCTTCCAATTCCTCCTCCAATAGAAGCACCCTATTATTAAGTTAAAGAAATAATAATAACCAAAATGGTAAAATGAAATGCCATTACCCATATTTGAACATTGCTTACCGTTCGTTCCCTCTGCTCCTGTTCAGTGGGACACCAATTGGAATCTTTAAGAGCTTCATCAGCTGCACATAGTGCATAGGCTATAAACCTTGCAATTGATCTATGCTCCTAAGATAAAAGCATCAATACTATAATGACATCAATGAGCAAAATAGTAATTAAGGTCCAGCAAGTATCCGCAAAAGCAAGGGAATATTATATGCCATCAGAAAACTGAAGAAACCTGCTGACTTTTGAAAGATAAATATAATTTCTTTTAGCACAGCAGATAACTTTTCATGTTAAAAATAACGGAACCTTCCCTCCAACTTTAAGAGAATTCTACCAAGATGTCCGATGGATTTTATCATTTCATTAAAAAATAACTTAACCTTTTTTTCTTACCAGAAAAATATTGGCAATGTCAAAATTATATCTAAATAAGAATTGTGGCTTATATTAAAGCATGTTCAACTGTGGTAGATATTATTAAGCAATCCTATGTGCTAAACATCACGTTGTAAATGTAGAGAGGTAACGAATTGTAACACTTACACTGATTCATAAATATAGCTGGATGGTTACATCACAGCCTCTGATTTGTTAGGATGATTGTGAACAATATCTAAACATTTATTGTTCATACTTGAGAAAAAGCAGTGGCTTCAAATTTCTAGAAATACCCAACTGCAAACTGTATCTAATCTGAAAGAGGTCATATTTTTCTTTAAAGTCATATGAGAATTATCACTAGCCTAACTAAATAAGCTCTAGAAATTTTATTGAGCTACTCCCCAATTTGTTAACCTTTACTACAAGAAAAACTAAAATTTAAGTTGGTAAAAAATACTTAAAATCCATAATATATATATATATATGTGTTTGTGTGTGTTATGCATGCTATGTCAGTTAAATATGATAAACACTAGAAAAACAAAGCCTGGACCATCCACTAACCTTAGAATTGAGCCACATTTCCTCATTGAATTCACCTGGGTTGGTTCCAGTCGGCACAATTGCAGCAACTTTGGATGTCAACATATCAAATGTATTCAACTGGGTTTCTCTATTGAAAGCGTTCATTTTGAGATCTTCTAAACATAATGCCCTTATCCCACATTTCCCATCAATTAGATGGTTCCAAGTTGTTTCCACTCCACAACCAAGGGGAGTCACCATGCCAAGACCTAAAAAAATAGACATGGAATATTAGCAATGAATAGTAAGATTGAATATTGGACAAGGAAGTGGAAAAGAAAGAATGAGCTAGCAAAGAAGCTTAAGCATGAAAATGAGAGATGGAGCAAGAAAACTGTATAATCAAAAGAGCAGCATCAAAGCTAAAAGCTACAAACTCTCATTATCTAGAACAAAAATCTAATTTGTACAACTCATATCTGAATAACCCATAATAAAATAAAGTCGAAAATCACCACTTTCTCACTACATTGTCCTGTGTGTGAGGTGTATAAAATGAAGGTAACCAGGGAAAAAGTCATACCAGTAACAACAACTCTTCGAGAAGAAACGATAGGAGGAGGAGCAAAAGCTTTATTATCACTACAAGGTAAGGAAAATCTCCGACAAAATCTGAGGCCCGAAGACATGAAAGATCGACGTGAAAGGCGCAACGCCATGTCCAAAGTCTACTCACTTTTGGCTGATCCTTTACAGAGCTATATGATGCCTCTGTTTCTGAAAATCCCCACTGCTCGTCTGCACTCGGGTCTTTAGTACACGAGCCTAGGTCCCCATGATTATTAAGTAGGTGTGAAAAAAATTAGTTGTAATACATTAAGTAGCGAGAAATGACTCAACTGAACAAAGTGGATGTGTAAATTATCTTTTCTACTTTAAAAGAGCAAGCTGTTTACAAATTTATTTTTAAAAATTTCCCTTGTGATCTTCCTATTTCTACAACTATTTGTAGTTGGAAAGAAGAACTCAAACCCCTTGGGGAATCATTGTGTCTTTCTCTTTAATTGCTCTAAAACTCAAGTCATAACATTTGACACCGATAAGGAAAAGTTTCATCATTTCAATCTTTAGTAATCTTTAAGTTCCAACCAAAAATGACTCCAAGTAGTGCTGACCATATTCACAATCATCACCAATGAAATAGATCACTTCATCAAAATTCATCAGCCAGGATATGTAATTACTTCATCTAAATTTCATACGAATCATTCTCTCCAGAAATGGAAGAAAGAGTATATGGAGATAGTATTATAAATTACACGTGCACCAAAAATTTCTCATCAATTCCATTCCCCTCTAATTTTGAACATCTCTTGAACAGAGAACGACTAAAAGTACACTAATTTATCCATAAGAGAGAACAAATTACAGTACTTAATTCAATTAGATGCAAATTCTATCATAAAAGAGACTGACAAATGAATTTGTGAAAAGGGGCAGCAAGATGTCAATGTCTTCATTCCAATCACAAGATGATACAACCATTAAGTTAGGATGTGTGAAGAAAAAGGAGACGACACGAAAAAGGAACACCACAAAATGCAGACGAATCCACAAATACACGAAGACGAAAATTTTAAAAGCGAAACCTGAAAGAAGCAGAGACGACGAGAGTAGCCACCCCACCGTTGACGAGCACAAACGACGACGACAAGCGGCGTTTTCGAACTTCTCTCGCGGCGTTTTGAGAGTGCTAGTTCACTGGTTTGAGAGTGCTACAACATCTAACACTTATTAGCTACTTCCCTAGTTCACTAGTTTCCGGTCCAAATTGTCCGATTCTCAATTCCCTTATCGTCCAATATCGCAGATTGGTCCTTTATATATTGGATAGGTTTTAGATTGGTCCCTTTTGTTTTATTTATTTCAGATCACTCTTATATATTTTTATAATTTTATAAATTGGTTTTAAATCTACCTTCGAGATACAATTTGACTTTATTTACTAACGATTTTGAGCAAAGAAAGAACTCTTCAAGAATTAGCACATAGTTTTAAACTCGTGGTACTCAAAATGACCAACTCTACTTGTTTGATCGTAAAACAAGTCACTCATAATCAGGACTCAATTTGATCTCTTTGTTGAGCGTTCCAAATTACTTGTCAGCAAAAGTATTATTGGTACTCCCAAAGTATGTATTCATTTTCAGTTGTAACCCCAAAGTTTTTTTTTGTCAATTATACCCTCACTGTTTCACATTTAAGTCAATTGTACTCCAAATATCCCCAATTTGGGGGTACAATTGACATACCCCCAATTTGGGGGTACAATTGATACAAAAAAGAAAAGATTGAAAGTACAATTGATACAAAAAAAGAAAAAATTTGAGGTATTATTGACTCAAAAAAAAAACTTTGGGAATATAACTAAAACTGACATTATACTTTAAGGATACAATTGATAAAAAAAAAAACTTTATGGGGTACAACTGAAAATGACTACCTACTTTGAGGTTAGTACTTTTTCCATTACTCGTCAAAAGAAACTTGTAGCTCTAGATTTATCGTATTCGAACTTGAAACGAAAAAAGATATATCATATTCAATATTATTGGGACCAATTTGAGAAATTATAAAAATATATAAAACCAATCTAAAATAAATAAAAGGCCAAGGGGTCATTTTGGTCCTAAATGTATGCCCTAATGTTCATTTTGATCCATTATGTTTCAAAATGTTCAAATTGTTCCAAATGTTGGCAAAACGATTCATTTTGGTCCTAAATATTGGTAAAATGTTTCATTTTAGTCCCAAACTATTGAATTTGGTCATATTTATCTTATCTCTCATTTCAAGTTCAAAAGGCTTGTTAAGAGGAACTCGTAGCTCTGAATTCGTTATATTTAAATTTGAAACAAAAGAGATATAATCAATTTTGCTTATTTGACCATGAAACGAGAGGTCTACTTTGAGGATCAATTTGATCTCGTTTGCTGATAGCCTTAATTGGATAGAGAAAGTACACTTTGAGAATAATACGTAGCTCTAAATTCGTTACATTTGAACTTGAAACAAAACATATTCAATAGTTGGGACCAAAATGAAACATTTTGCAAACATTTAGGACCAATTTGAACATTTTGAAACATAATGGACCAAAATGAACATTAGAGCATACATTTAAGTACACTTTTGGTCCCCTAACTTTCGCAAAGGTCTCAATTTGGTCCCCTAACTTTTTTTGTTGCAATTTTGGTCCCCCTAACTTTCGCAAAGGTCTCAATTTAGTCCCCTAAATTTTTTTGTTGCAATTTTGGTCCTCTAACTTTTGAAAGCGTCTCACTGTTGGTCCCAAGTGCACTTTTTCCATCCATTATCTATCGTTAGTGCCGATCTGACAAGCTGAGTTGGCTGATAACGTGACAAATATTGGTGAAGTGGATTAAAAAAGGACCATTATGCGGAGACGTTTTCATGACTTGGAAGTGTACTTAGGACCAATAGTGAGACGTTTTCAAGAGTTAGGGGACCAAAATTGCAACAAAAAAAGTTAGGGGACCAAATTGAGACCTTTGCGAAAGTTAAGGACCAAATTGAGACTTTTGCGAAAGTTAGGGGACCAAAATTGCAATAAAAAAAGTTAGGGGACCAAATTGAGACCTTTGCGAAAGTTAGGGAACCAAAATTGCAACAAAAAAAGTTAGGGGACCAAATTGAGACCTTTGAGAAAGTTAGGGGACCAAAATTGCACTTAAGCCGAGATTTTGGCTAACAATTATCTGCATCCATGGTCCTTTCTTATCACTTGACCTGAGTAACCTCTAGCGCCTAAATTGTGATATTTTCAAGCTCGCATGTCACTGAACTTGTTGTTACAATGTCGTCGTGAGCTGTGTATTCTGTTTCTCTTTCTCAAAAAATTTCCTCCAAAATATCTCCCGCCATGAACACTCGAGTTTTTCTCTCACCTTCACCCTCTTATCCTTTCACTCTTCTTCCTTTCCTAATTCCACACTCTTCCAATCTCCCTCTCTCGTACTCCAATCCTCTGATTCGCTCCCAATCTCTCTGTTTCTCCCTCAAATTCCGAACCGCGTTCGCATCTCCTAACTCCATTTTCCATTCTCACTCACAGCTCTCCGATGCAGAGCAAGAGGAAGACGACTACGAAGAAGAAGAGTATGAAGACGACGACGCCGATGACGATGTGGCGGCTGATGAGTACGACGACGACGACGTATCCGGCGAGGTTTCCGACGGCGATGACGAGAGTGATGTGCTAACGACGGCCGACATGATTCGCCACGAAGGATTCAAGTGGCAGAGAGTCGAGAAACTCTGTAATGAAGTTAGAGAGTTCGGCGAGGAAATTATTGATGTGCATGAGCTCGCTTCGGTTTACGATTTCCGAATCGATAAGTTCCAGGTTCATTGTCGCTGAATCTTCTCGTTTTGTTTCTCTTTGCTTTTCTTCTGAGGTTTCCGTATTTCTGATTATGTTTAGGATTTTGGCAGCGGCTGGCAATACAGGCGTTTTTGAGAGGCTCCTCCGTTGTGGTTTCTGCGCCTACAAGCAGCGGGAAGACTTTGATTGCGGAAGCTGCAGGAGTGGCGACAGTAGCTAGAGGAAGGCGCATCTTCTATACCACTCCACTCAAGGCATTGTCTAATCAGAAGTTTCGCGAATTCCGGTATGAATGAACTGGCTAGTAGTAGGATGATAAATTGATTTTGCCTTCGAATTTGCGTGAGGAACATAGATTTTGTTGTTTGTACTACTATAGTTACAACCACAGTAACGCTAATGCGTCCTTGATTTTAGGGAGACTTTCGGCGACAGCTATGTTGGTCTTCTTACTGGCGATTCTGCAGTCAACAAGGACGCTCAGGTTTTGGTCATGACTACAGAGATATTACGCAACATGTTGTATCAGAGGTATATTATATGTAATCTTGTGTAGTCAGCTTAGCAACAAATTGAATACTTAAGTGTTGTGCTGTAGATATATTGTTATTAATCGCTCTGGATTGAGTTCAGTGGGTAAGAGGTCAAGCTAATTTTAACATTTGATTGAATTTATGTTGAGACTTGAAATTTTGCTATACTTAATTTAGTGCCACTAAAACCTGGATTTCAGTTCTATGATTGATTTACTTATTCTGTATTCTGTGATTTGATTGCATCGATGTTATCATTGTTGTTTGCACTTCAATCATACTGGTTGAACTAAGTCACATATGATTCATCCTATTTCCTAGGTTTCATTTTCGTTAGCTACGTCATCTTAAAGTTATGATATCTACAAGATTTCTGTTCCTGTGCGTTATTTTATCAGTCAAGCTCAAGTTAGTTGTTGAAAATACAGTGTCAGTTAATTGTATTTGTCACTCTTCATGCAGCGTTGGTAACGTTTCTTCAGGAAGTGGTCTTTTCCATGTTGATGTGATTGTTCTGGATGAGGTTCATTACCTTAGTGACATATCTCGTGGAACAGTTTGGGAAGAGATTGTAAGCACAATTAGTTGTCTTTACTTAATACATAGCTTCCACGAGATTCGCTCATTACTCATGCTAGGCGCTCAATGTTACAGGTTATATATTGTCCCAAAGAAGTTCAACTTATTTGTCTGTCCGCAACTGTTGCAAATCCAGATGAGCTGGCTGGTTGGATTGGTCAGGTATTCGGATTATCAATTATGCCAATTGTCCTTGTTGTCTAATACAATTACAAATGCATTAGGTGTCTATCAAAATTAACCTTTATTAGCTTTAATCCTGCTACTTTTTCTATGATAAGAAAGGATTCAGACATTCAAGCAATAGAAAACTGGAGAATTAGCTAAAGGATGAAAAGAAACATAAAAGTCCAAAAAGCAGATATCAGATCAAACTAAAGAGGTTAACAAAACAATCCTGTCCCATTAAAGAGAAAAAATCCATGGATTGTTATTGACGTATTGTGTTTTTTAAAATGCTTAGTTTTAAGTGGGAATTCAGCGCTTGCTTTGATTGTTAAAGGTGGGTACTTAACATCATATAAAGATTGTGTCAACTATCACGTGGGAGACTTTTTCCCTTTCTAAATGAAAGCATCAAAAGATTCTTCACAACTTAACATGAAACTTATAACTATTGAGACTTGAGAATGCATAGGAAATTTTCTCAATTGCTTTGTTGTTTCTAAGGATTTTGGTACAGTACCACAGTCAGCCATTACAATGGATTAATGGATGGTTTGGGTTGAAACTTTGTTTGGATGCTTGGACTTGTTAATTTTGTGTTGTTCTAGTACAAGATCCTGATCAGTTGTTAAATTGCTATATATATATATATTGCAAAATTACCTGATTGCATTCGTATTGCATTGTTCCAGTACAAGATTCATGATGCTGAGAAGTGTATGAATTGAAATGATGCTTAATATTTGGTTACCATGGATTGCTGTAGACTACATGTAGAGAAAGATGGTTAGATAAATCATTTTATGTGAAATTACCTTTCTTGATAGACTTCTCTAATTCTTGATGTAATTTTCTGTGAAGTGATGAAAATTTACCAGGCCCTACAACATCACATTATTAATGAAGTTACTGATGAAAAGTGTCTTATAACAGCACTCAATTATCATATTAGATCCATTTCCTCTAATATTATTTGGCTGCCTACAAAGGCCAGAATTGCTGTAACTTCAACTGCATTTGCAATAATGATATTTTTATATTGAGGTTACTTGTTTTTTGTTTTCAGATTCATGGTAAAACAGAGTTAGTAACTTCATCAAAACGCCCAGTTCCGTTGACTTGGCATTTCTCCACAAAGACATCTTTATTACCACTGTTAGATGAGAAAGGAACACGCATGAATAGGTACTAGAAATCTCATTGCATTCATTTAGTTGAATTAACTGTTTATCACCAATATATTACTCAGGATGACCCTTTATCATGTCAAGTTGTGACTTTCCATTTGTGAGTTTCTTGAAAATTGGAATTTCCATATTAGTGAGTTTACCTTTTGTGAAAATTCTTTATATTGAATCTAGGTTGCTCCTCTATATTTGTGGATGGCAGACACAATCGGGTTTCTGTGATAACTTTAAAGTTTAAACTTAGTCATATATAGGGAGATGGGGGCTGATTGTATGATATTTAAGGTTTCATTGTTTGGTGGTGTTTATTAATTAAAATGATTAGAGTAACACTAGTGATGGGGGTGATCATTACCATTGACAGCAGTTGCAGCATGAAGAAATGATAGGAGGGCTTGGATTAGCAGGATCTGGCTACTCTAGAGTTCAGGATGCTTTGTATATTGTGCACAGTGCATTTAACGACCATTGCATATCAGCTATTTAATAATTTCATCTAGCAAGGAAACGGTGACCAATGACCATAATAATGATGACAGCTTGGCCACAGCAACTTGCTGATAGTGTGGTTATGAATGATCATTGCCGCTTAAATATTCTTATATACATTTGTCAGAAAACAATATACCAACGGTTGGGCCTGTAGTGTTTGCGGCTTCTGTGGTGGCAATTTGCTTGTTACCATACCATACCATACCACCAAAGCCTTATCCCACTAGGTGGGGTCGGCTATATGGAACAACTGACGTTGATCCATACGAGAGACACGACAAATGTTTTACGTTGGCTGTCGCTTGCCTAACACAACCCTCCTCTTTTAACGGGCTTGAGACCCTCCTCTTTTGGCAATTTGCTTGTTATTTTTGTTAAATAGTAAATAGGTAGGTCAGTTTTTGGAGCACCTAGTTTTCCAGGAGTATTAAAATTCTTATTTTGCTATCATCTAACAGATTCAAGATTAAGTAATGACTATTACCATTATTTGATTGATAAACCAGATCAAATGGTAACTTTGACTTTTTCTTCCACTTTAAAACAGGAAGCTGTCACTTAATTATTTGCAGCTTCAAACTTCAGGAGTTAAATCTTACAAGGATGATTGGGCTAAAAGAAGGAATTCTAGAAAACGTGGAACTCATTCAAGTCACGATGTTGATGGTAGCATGTCTGAACAACGTTCTCTTTCAAAGAATGACATAAATGCAATTCGTCGTTCGCAAGTAGGGTCTCCACATAATTATCTTATTATGCTTTTTTATTCATTGTGATCAGAGCAATAATTTTTTCATTACTTTTCCACATTTTCTTGTTAGAAGTGTAATGGGGAGATCTGGTCATATTTATTTGTCCAAATAACTCGTACACCCGAATATGGGTTGTGCCTGTGATGCACAAGTAGGCTACAAGAGGACTCCTCAACTTTAGTCTCTATAATTGAATTTCATTTTTATACCAGGTATAATCTTGTAAATTTTCAGGTTCCTCAAGTTGTTGATACATTATGGCACCTGCAGTCAAGAGATATGCTGCCAGCTATTTGGTTTATTTTTAGCAGGAAGGGTTGTGATGCAGCTGTACAGTACGTTGAAGACTCCAAACTCCTAGATGAGTGTGAGACAAGTGAAGTTGAACTAGCCTTGAAGAGGTTCCGTATTCAGTACCCTGATGCTGTAAGAGAAACAGCTGTGAAAGGACTCCTTCAAGGGGTTGCTGCACATCATGCTGGTTGTCTACCTTTGTGGAAGGCATTCATAGAAGAGTTATTTCAGAAGGGCCTAGTAAAGGTTGTTTTTGCTACAGAAACCCTAGCTGCTGGAATTAATATGCCAGCTAGGACAGCTGTTATTTCATCCCTCAGCAAAAGGAGTGATAGTGGACGTATTCAATTAAGCTCAAATGAATTGCTTCAGATGGCAGGGCGAGCTGGACGCAGGGGCACTGATAAAAATGGTCATGTAGTTCTTGTCCAAACTCCTTATGAAGGTGCTGAGGAGTGCTGCAAGATTCTTTTTTCTGGACTGGAGCCTCTAGTTTCACAGTTTACTGCATCATATGGAATGGTTTTGAATCTTCTTTCTGGTGTAAAAGCCATTCATAGGTCAAATGAATCAGATGAAATGAGACCTTCCACATCTGGGAGAACTTTGGAAGAAGCTAGGAAGCTAGTGGAGCAGAGTTTTGGAAATTATGTCAGTAGCAATGTTATGCAGGCAGCTAAAGAGGAACTTAAAAAGATTGAGAAAGAAATTGAGTTGTTGACATCAGATATCACTGATGAGGCCATAGATAGAAAAAGCAGGAAGTCTTTATCACAGGCTGATTATAAGGAAATTGCAGAATTACAAGAAGAATTAAGGGCAGAAAAGCGTGTTCGGACTGAATTGCGAAAACAGATGGAAGCAAAGAGGATTTCCTCCCTGAAACCTTTACTGGAAGAGTCTGAAGGTGGACATCTACCATTTTTGTGCTTGCAATATAAAGATTCTGAAGGAGTCCAACATTCAGTTCCTGCTGCATATTTGGGAAAGGTTGACTCTCTTAATGCTTCAAAGCTTAAGAACATGGTTTCTTCTGATGATTCGTTTGCATTAAATTTAGTAGATGCCGAGCCTAGTAATGCTGATTCTGAGTTGAATGAGGATCTTGAACAATCATATCATGTGGCTCTTGGTTCAGATAACTCATGGTATCTATTTACTGAAAAGTGGATTAAAGCAGTATATAAGACAGGCTTTCCTAATGTTCCCTTAGCTCAAGGGGATGCTCTGCCTCGAGAAATTATGAGCACGCTCCTTGATAAGGAGGATATGAAGTGGGCTAAGCTAGCTCATTCTGAACTTGGTGGTTTATGGTTCATGGAAGGATCTCTAGAAACATGGTCTTGGAGTTTAAATGTTCCTGTTTTGAGTAGTTTTTCTGAAGATGATGAGCTATTACAAAATTCTCAAGCCTACAAAGATGCTATTGAACAGTACAAGGATCAAAGAAATAAAGTTTCACGCTTGAAGAAAAAGATATCGCGAACTGATGGCTTTAGAGAATATAAGAAAATCATAGACATCGCCAAGTTTACTGAGGACAAAATTAAACTGTTGAAGACTAGATCAAAACGTTTGATTAACCGTATAGAGCAAATTGAACCCTCAGGGTGGAAGGAGTTTCTACAGGTTAGCAATGTCATACATGAAACCAGAGCTTTAGACATCAACACACACATCATATTTCCACTTGGTGAAACTGCTGCTGCAATTCGAGGAGAGAATGAGCTGTGGCTTGCAATGGTCCTTCGCAATAAAATCTTGTTAGAACTAAAGCCTGCAGAACTTGCTGCAGTCGTTGCAAGTTTCGTTTCCGAGGGCATCAAACTTAGGCCCTGGAAAAACAACAGCTATATATATGAACCTTCAACAACTGTAATTAATATCGTTAATTTCTTTGAGGAGCAACGGGGTGCCCTTTTACAAATTCAGGAGAAACATGGGGTAACAATACCGTGCAGTTTAGATAGCCAATTTTGTGGTATGGTTGAAGCATGGGCTTCTGGATTGACATGGAGAGAAATAATGATGGATTGTGCAATGGATGAAGGTGATTTAGCACGCCTTCTTCGACGAACCATCGATCTATTAGCTCAAATTCCGAAGTTGCCAGATATTGACCCATTGTTGCAGCGCAATGCAATAGCTGCAGCAGATGTCATGGACCGTCCTCCAATAAGTGAACTTGCTGGTTAGTTTCTCTGCTTCTGCTCTTGTATTTATTTACAGATATGATAAATATGATTATTTGCAATGGCATGTAGGTTGCTTTTGTTTAGTGTTTGCCTTGGCAAAGTAGTTTATTTCACTAACACTGGAATAATAAAAATGAAAAGGAAGAAGCAATTTGTTAATCAGATCATTGGACCTACATTCATGCATCTTAATGTCAAATTGTGGGAGGATAATCTCAATAGTCTCAGCACAATGGCATTCATTGCAATAGTTCAATTCCTTAAAAGCAATACTTTATTTATTTATCAATTGAAATAATAATACATAAAAAGGGTTAGACTAGGATGCAAAGTTTGTTTTAGGGGCATGGGATGCAATGAGTCCTGAACTAATAAGATTATAACACATGGAAATGTTAATTGTATGTAAGTAGTGATGCGATTAAAAAATTCATTTTTTCTATTATTTTTTAACATTAAATTACCTAACTCTTCCATGTGTCATAGTTTTATTGGCTCAAGAGCCATTGCATCTCATGCCCCTAAAACAAACTTTGCAGACTAACCTAAAATAATTTTCATCCATTTTTTGTAATATAATTTACATCACCCATTCGCATTTGGATAGAGTCACTCATTCTGACAAGTTGAGGATATATTGAAATGATTAGTTAGAGAATAACTTTCCTCTGTACATATCCTGGTTTGATCGTCTAATTTGGTATACCACTATCAAAAGCGTTTGCATTACGGCGTCACTAGAATTAATCATATTTAATTGGCATGAGCAGGACTGTTTTGAATAACGGCACTTATTTTGTTTTATTGGAAATCGAAATTTTAATTAATATGGTATAAATTGAGATGTGGTCTTCGAACAAAATTTTAAATAACATGATCACTTTTTTTTAAATACGCATATGTAGTATTTATATTAAAAAAATGGACAAAAGTTGTTCCAAAAACTTTATTTAAATTAGTAAACATTAAATAAAATATTTACTTCTAAATTGGGATGGCAAAATCATGCTAGATTGCAAAGAGCTTGAAGATAATGACTAAACGCTGCACCAATATATAAAGGACCCAAAAAATATATAAATACTCTATTCGGTTTTGAATATATGCTTTGTTGAAGATATTATTTTTTCTAAAATATTTGATATTTTATAAAATCAAAAGAATATTGATTATTCATTTTGCAATTCTACCTTTATTAAATAGTGGAGTTATAATGAATAAACAATTTTTAGGTATTATTAATAAAGGTAATTTAGTCTTTTTATTTCATATTTCTCATCATTTGAAGTGAATTAATTTTTTTTTATTCTGTGTAGTAAGCTTAAATAGCAGATATTTAGAACTTGAGTATATTACAAAGTTTTACAATTTACAATTATACCATACATTAAGGTAATACTTTGGATAGCTTGGCTCTCATAAGTTACGAAATTACACCACTAAAATGATCTCGAATGGCGTGAAGAAGTACTGTATTTTTGTAGCATCATGTAACTAATAAACACTGAAGTGACCAGGCGGGTGCTGTTAGAGATGAGGAAATCGGATTGGACTCATCGATTGGATCATGAACTGGTGTCTAATCTGAATTCTGAACTGAAAAAAATAGTTCAGAGAAATGGAAAAATCGACTAGCTTAATTATTGAACCAGCTCATAATTTTTTTTTTTGGAAGTTTTAGGTCGAAATAGTGTTACTTTATGATAATTTTTTTATAGAAAAATATTGAATGAAACATTTTAAGATCTAAAAAAATTGAATATCAAGTAGTTTAAAATATTAAAATTATAATATAATTGACAATAATCTTAATTTCAACATAAATTAAAGATTTTCTAAAGTTTATATGAAATCTATAAACTATTTTTATTATTTTATACTATTTTCATTCGATGTCAATTAAGATTTACAAACATGAAAAACTGACTGGCCTAGTTTATTATAAAAAAAAAAGGCCAAAGTCCTATTTTGGTCCCCCAATTATGCTCAGTGTTCTAAATTGGTCCCCCAGTTATTTTTCGTTCCATATTGGTCCCCCAGTTATGCAAAACTTGGCAAAGTTGGTCCCTCTAACAGTTTCCATCCATTTTTCCGTTAAAAAAAAGACAAAATTGATTTTTAACTCTTAAAAGTTTAAATGTTTTACATCAAGGACTTTTTTCTCTATAAGAGGACCAAAATGTAAGAAAGAATAAATAACTTGGGGTTTTAGTTTATTTTACACCAAAAAATAATCTCCCTCTCTATCTCTCTCGATATCACACTGCTCGCCGTCGCAAATCTCATCTCCACCGCGACCTCAAGCCGGAGAATCTCCTCCTCGACGACAATGGAAACCTCAAGGTCACCGACTTCGGTCTCAGCACGTTCTCCGAGCATTTGAGGCAAGACGGCTTGTTGCACACAACGTGTGGTACTCCGGCGTATGTCTCGCCGGAGGTAATCGGAAAGAAGGGATACGACGGCGCCAAGGCGAATCTCTGGTCATGCGGTGTAATCCTCTTCGTTCTTCTCGCCGGATTTCTACCATTCCAGGACGATAATTTGGTCTCGATGTATAGAAAAATCTACAGAGGCGATTTCAAATATCTGTCGTGGTTTTCATCGGACGCAAGACGACTCATCATGAAACTCCTTAATCCAAACCCTAACACCAGAATAACGATCTCGAAGGTGATGGAATCGCCGTGGTTCAAGAAACCGGTACCTCGCGGTGTCGCCACGATGACGGCGAAGGCAAAAGAGGAGGCGGAATTGGAATTCGAGAAGAAACCGAAGGAGCCAACGGCGACGATGAACGCGTTTCACTTGATATCGCTATCGGAGGGGTTCGATTTGTCGCTGTTGTTTGAGGAGAAGAAGAAAGAGGATAAGGTGGAGATGAGATTTGCGACGGCGAGCAATGTGATATCGAGAGAGAGATAGAGAGAGATTATGTTTTGGTGTAAAATAAACTAAAACCCCAAGTTATTTATTCTTTCTTACATTTTGGTCTTATTATAGAGAAAAAAGTCATTGATGTAAAACATTTAAACTTTTAGGAGTTAAAAATCAATTTTGTCTTTATTTTTAACGGAAAAATGGATGGAAACTGTTAGAGGGACCAACTTTGCCAAGTTTTGCATAACTGGGGGACCAATATGGAACGAAAAATAACTGGAGGACCAATTTGGAACACTGAGCATAATTGGAGGACCAAAATAGGACTTTGGCAAAAAAAAAAAGACTGGCCTAGTTATCCTCGTTATATGTGCACCTTGCACTTCATCTAGTGCAATATTTTCAAATAGAAATAATTGGACAAAAACATGTTTTTATTTTCAAACTTCATATTAATTTAAATTTTATTTTTAATGTTTATTTATTATTAATTTTATTTTCAAAATTTTATATTTTGATTGATCTTATCATTTATTTTAACTTTAGTTAAATATTAACAACAAAATAGTGACATATGATATAAAATTAGTAAAAAAAAATTAAATTCTAACTCAAATTAAAAAAAATCAATAAAATATGTTGTTAATTTATTGAAAAAAATTAATCAACCAAAATATGAAACTTTAATGATAAAATTGACAATAAATAAACAATAAGGACGAAATTAAAAATTGATATGAAATTTGACGATAAAAAAAGATACTTTGGCTAAACAATTTTGTGCACTCTTGAAGGCTCTAATACGACTACTATATACATCCCTTTCTGGGCTCAAAATGCGCAACATGGCGAGCATCTTTTTTTGTTGACAAAATTTGAATAGCTATTGTTAGCGGCTTCGCTTTTAATTTGCTCTGTTTGTTATTTGTCTGTTTCTTTTCTTTTTCTCAAAGCGAGAATGAAAAGAAAGAGGATGTGAAGACGAAAGCAATTCTTTTATATTTTATGTGTTTTTCTGAGTCAATTGAGGTTTGTCCAAACATGGAATACCATAATAAAGCTAAAGATATAGTATTAAATACTATCCATTTCACTTTTGGACACTTCAATTTCTAATTGACAAGTAAAGTTTAGAATATACCATTTTTAATTGGAAAATATTATTAATTATAAAAAAAACCTTTTATTTAAGCCTATATGTACCTTTAGTTTCCTATCTTTTATTCAGGTCTCAATTTGGTCTCTTACTTTTTTTTGTTGCATTTGTTGTCAAGTGCAAAATTTGTTTTTATCTTTTTCTTTTTCATATTTGATATTATATCTTTGCAAAAAAAACTCACAATTAGTCCCACAATGTGAAATCTTTTATAAATATGTGACCAATTAGGCAATTATGCAACCTGATTATAAGATATAGGACCAAAGTAAAACAAAAAAAATATACATGACCAAATTGAGATTTGAAAAAAAAATGAAATCAAAAGTACATTTTTACCTTTTATTTATTTGATTGTCTATGACAAATCATCTTGTACACTGCATGAGCATAGTACTTGACAAACCCAACATCTAAAAGAGACTCAATGTCATTGTGTATGTACTTTCATGTGTCTATACTTTCATATGTATGTAACTACCATGAAAACCAAAACCCATCATGCATCGTGTACACTGCATGTTCATATGTATATATGTATTTTCATGTGTCTATACTTTCATAAGTATGTAACTACCGCGAAAACGAAGAAACAAATGCTGCAACAGAAAAAAAAAAAAAAAAAAANAAAAAAAAAAAAAAAAAAAAAAAACACCACATAACATACATGTAAAGCTCGTTGTTAAATTCTTTCTTGTTTTGTTGCACTTGCCCTCAAATATGTTATCTACCTCTGTAAATCAATCAGCACATGACCGCCCTCAACATCAGGCACATGAGGCACAAGACTGCCTTCAACATCGGGCACATGATGGATTATTTTTAAAATAACTATAAAAAATATAATCTTAATAACGAACTTTACATAACTTTTTTTTTATGTTTTCAGATATTGTTTTGAAACATGCTTTATGGTGAAAAAAAGAAAAGGTTCTTGAATGATGGTCATTACCCTTGAACCAAGGAAAAAGAAAGAAAGTTTTTTTTAGGTTAGGATTGAAATAACTTTTCAAGTGTAGAATCAAGAACTGAAGAATGAGTTATAATTCTTCAACTCTGTTATTCACTCTAGGTGGTTAACAATTATAACATCTCAAATATATGTTCATTCATGCTAAATCGTATATATTTTTCTTCTTTTTAAAGGAGGTTCTTAACATATAGTACTAACAAGTATCATGTCTAACCATTCTGCAAAAGTTTTTTTTTTCTAA